>JAOPHQ010003708.1:172500-315592 GCA_030340625.1 Merluccius polli | reverse complement strand
CATTTTACCCACAAAAGTAGCCGATATATTTTAGTCTTTGCTTCTTTTTTTTAACTCTGTATCAAAGGCTAAACTTGTATTGTTTGGTATGCTCGTCAACTTTAAACTTTTTGGAACTGTCTGTTATTTTATTTTTAAAGTCTTTGAACGTCTACAATGAACATGTATCATAGCCTAATAATGCATTTTTGTACATATGTGGGATATTATGCACAATGTAAATTGTTGAAATATATGTGGAATGTGGACCTAAGCACATTTTGTTCTACGTGTGTCTGTGTGTGCGCGCGTACTGTGTGGACCGCTATTTGGGGAGTATGTTGTGCGTTTGGTGTGATATTTTCTTCCGAAATGTAGCTTACTGTAATAATGTAAATGAACCCAAAGCACCAAAAAAACGTCTGGATATATTACCCCCCCCCCCCCCCCACACACACACACACACACACGTTTCTTACTGTAAGAAGAGATGTCACATTCAAGTCTCTTAATTAAATGTGAATTCATCTTGCATTTCACACAAAACACTTCTGTGCGTCGTAGGATACTGCGCAAAGTGCAAACCCTTATAATGTTATTATTATAATGTTTTTAAAAATCATAATTACATCTTTAAATAGTTGTCAGGTCTACACATATACATTTGATAATTGGGTAAGAAAGTGCTGTAGAGCAAGAGAGAGAGATACAGAGAGAGATACAGAGAGAGAGAGAGAGAGAGAGAGAGAGAGAGAGAGAGAGAGAGAGAGAGAGAGAGAGAAAGAAAGAAAGAAAAAGCAGAAAGCCCAAGAAGGCCTGTGAGTACCTTGGCAGCTAATAATAGAAAATACATTTAAACAAGCAAGAGAATAAATGAAAAACTTGACCAGCAATAATGCCAGAAAGTTGACATGAACTTTGACCGCCATCCTCATCAATACCGTCGCACGACCTTCCCAAAGAAAGAGGAAGGCCAATATGTAGGCCTATATATATTATTTTTTTGTATGGGATGCGGGAGCTGGGCAGGAGCTGTAAGCAAGCTGTCAGACGATACACGAAGAGAGATTTCGATGGGAGGAGTTTCTCGCCTCAAGGGGGGGAAGGTTTGAGACCAATACCTTCAGCATCTTTTCCAAGGCGTGCGTCCGCGGTGCGTCAAAGCTTACGGTGACGCGCCGGACGCAGCAGCAGTGGCGTGGGACGCATGGACGGCATGGACACCCCTCTCACCACCCTGAGCAGGAAAGTCACCACTCTTCAGGTAAGCGGGAATATTTATGACATTTTATTTATATTTATCTGCACATAATACCGGTTCTGTGCCATTATTTTTGTGATTCGGAAATAGAGTCGGTGATAGAGATGGCACCACTTAAATCCACTGCATGTTGGACATTAGCCTAATACAAATTATGAGATGGATATGCAGGTTGTGACAGCATGTAGAGTGGTATAGTATATATACAGTACAGTAACATTATTTAAACAGGTGGTTCAGTCTGTGCAAAAATATAAATAGGCCTATACAAATGATATGCATGAATACTACACCAAATGCTGATATTTTTGTTTCCATCTTTCTGATTGTTTTCTTTAAATGAGGGCTAATTATTAATATTTTTTAAATGCCTTTTTGTTTAAATGTTGTCCATTATAGGAGCGTATATACCTAGCTACTGGGTGTCCACATTACTTTTACGTGAGTGCAATTGACAAACTGTCAGCATGCCCATCCTGGAGAGAGAGACGTCGAGAGACCAGGGGGAGAGCAAAGTAAGACACCGTGACGCTATGTCACTATGTCCTAATGTTGGCATTGCTGAGGAATTCTTTTTTTTAGATGAAATATATGTTTTTTATTACATTGTTGTAGGTCTAACATCTCTAGGTTATTTAATTGCGGTGAACACAGGCTATTTTTAAATAGTGTGTGTCCTCTTCCGTAAACCGTTTTTTTCTTTCCTATTACAATTTTCTCCACGTCCAACCCCGTCCAATCCCATGTCCACGTTTTATTTTCACTCAAAATAAGGTGAATTATTACGGCGTTATAAAGTATCTATTTTTTGGGGGGGTTTAACTTTAAGTGATGTCGTGGTTTGCTCCAGGACAGACTTCGCTGCCAGTGGTCCTGAACAGCGCAGCTGAAGCCCTTCTCTCACTCGCCACTAGGGGCGGTTGGATGAAAATGTGTCTCTTTTCTCTCACATAGAAATGACAGAATTACAGCACCAGTAATTAATGAATGTAACGACATATTCTGCAGTTATTGAGAATAACTCAAGTGTAATATAAGTCTCTTCATGTTGTTCTCGGACATAGGCCTACTGCAAAAATAATTTTGGTATAAGTTATGCTCACATGTGATCGGTGAAACAAAAAAACTAAACAAAATAAAACTCTCTTAACAAACACTATGAAGGGCTTTGTACGGACAGTTTTAACTACAACTAATACTAATGTGTAAATGAATAACTGCTGGACCAGGAAGATTCGATTAGCATTTTGTTGTGTTAGAACTTCAAGTCCCAGAAGGCAACAAACTCTGCTGTTCGGATGCTTCCTGAAGCCATTTTAAATGAATTATTAAATTATGTTCAAATATTAGGAGCATGAAAGAAAAAGAGTGTCTTTGCATGTGTGTGTGTGTGTGTGTGTCTTTGCATGTGCTTGTGTGTGTGTGTGTGTGTGTGTGTGTGTGTGTCTTCGCATGTATGTGTGTGTCTGTGTGTGTGCGTGTGTTTGTGTGCGTGGGTGTGTGTGTGTGTGTATGTGTATGTGTGTGTGTGTGTGTGTGTGTGTGTGTGTGTGTGTGTGGTGAACACAGACATCACACGCCGTTAGCCTTTTAACTAATGAGTCGATGTATTGAGACAGGATGAATAAAACCCAGGAGACTTTTCATCAGTAATCACAACCACCTAATGGGTTCCTATGTGTCTGAGCAGGCCTTGCCCAAGGTCCCACTCCCGCCGCTGAAGCAAACCCTAGAAATGTACCTGAAGTGTGTGCAGCACCTGGTGGGGCAGGAGCAGTTCAAAAAAACCAAAGCCATCGTGGAGAAGTTTGGGGCCCCTGGGGGGACCGGCGAGGCCCTCCAGAAGAAGCTTCTGGAAAGGAGGGAAAGTACGACGAACTGGGTAAATATTATTATTATTATTGTTATTATTATTATTATTATTATTATTATTATTATTATTATTATTATTATTATTATTATTATTATTATTATTATTTGTGTCTTTCTCCATTGATAATCACATAGATCAGCTGGCACAGACAAGTTTAGATGGACAGACAGAGAGACAGATGGACAGACTGACTGACATACAGACACAGACAGCCAGATAGACAGAAAAATAGACAGATGGCTGGACAGACAGACAGATAGACTGACCGATAGACAGACAGACAGAAAAACAGAAAGACAGACAGGGAGACAGACAGACAGACAGACAGACAGACAGACAGACAGAGATACAGACTGATAATGTTCAGGATTTGAATCCAAGCCAGATACAAAACAAGACTCAAGGTTCTGAAATTCAACAAAATTAAAAGTCTCTCTCTCTCTCTCTCTCTCTCTCTCTCTCTCTCTCTCTCTCTCTCTCTCTCTCTCTCTCTCTCTCTCTCTCTCTCTCTCTCTCTCTCTCTCTCTCTCTCTCTCTCTCTCTCTCTCTCTCCTCCCTCCCTCCCTCCCTCCCTTGCAGATATATGACTACTGGCTCCAAGACATGTACCTGACCAACAGAGTGGCTTTGCCCGTGAACTCCAACCCTGCCATGGTCTTTCCCCAACAGGCCTTCAGAGATCATAAAGACGCCCTCAGGTATCTATCTTCAGTGCTCCACAAGTGCTCGAGTTCAAGTTCAAGTTCAAGTCTTTTATTGTCAGATGCACAAAACAACACAGAGTCAGACTGGGCACTGAAACTCTTATGACAAGTCACCAGGAAAGTGGGAACATTTATGGAAAAAACAAAATGTACATTAACCGAATAAGCCAGCATGATCGAGCAAAAGCATACATTATGAAGAACACCAATATGCATAGAGATTATTACACCAATATCACATTATTTCCCATTGGCTTTATTACAGTTCATCCTTATACAAACTTGAATTTCATCTCCTATAATCATATTCATATTTACCACATACGCAAATAGGGACCTCCAAGCAAACTTTGGAGGCAGGGTTGCTATGCTGCATGTACCGACCATCCTGTGTATTGCACGAACACTGCAGCCTGGAACCTCATTTGTCCAACTTCTACAATTGTTGTGCGCCACAATGTGCTTGACAGTGGTAACTGTAAGGGTTGTTTTTAGTGTAGTGTTATAGTGATCATTGCAATTTATTTAACATAAAATCTATACTGAGTTGAGGAGCAATATAGCAAGTTTGGTTTCCATATTTTAACTTAACAACAGTAGAAGAATGACGGTTCAAATGTTATACGATATAAGTATATCATGGCGATCTGCCATTTACCATCTAGGGAAACTGTCTATGATCCATTAAGACACTGGTCTGGGTGTCAGTAACAATAGATACAGACAGGCTGGTCTGTTAAAGAAATATTGTCTGTCCATTGAGAAGGAATGTTGTCCTTTTATAGTTATTTGTTGACTAGCGTGGTGTGGAATATATCAGGATCAATAACTGTTAGCCCCTGTAACTTGTCCCCACTGCCTTCGAGCCCTGAAGGGAGCCACCATTATTACTGCAGAATGATTATCACCTTGAAGTCATTCAACGAGAAGGCTTTCAACAGCACCAGGTAGCCCCTTGGGAGCACTCGGCCATCGGTGACCCCACATCAATGACATTCCTAGAGACATGTTGAACCCATGTGTTTTTTTTGTTCATCTTTGATGCTGATATTTGAATACAGTCTACAAGGTTCTTCAAGTGGCTCATAAGAACAAACCATTTAATATAAGGCAGTGACATTTGAATTTCATGTTTACAAAGTCTCTTTTTCTAGGTTTTAAGAGGGTCCATTTTAGGACCTGCTCCATATCTGTTGGAGAAACCCTTAAAATCTGTCTCAGAAATGACATGCCAAACTAGCGTAAATGTTATGTTCCCTGTAATCACAAAGACAATGTGGGTGGTTCCTGAAGCTCAGACATACCTGCCTCACATACTTTTTTCAATAAAATGTATATTTTTTAAAGATATTGTTGTACGTTTAAATCATAATTATTTAGTTGCAGTGTCATAATGTGTCCTCTTCCTTAAACCATTATATTATCACAATTTTCTCCACCGAATCCTGTCCACATTTTATTTTTCACTCAATAAAGGTAAATTATAATTGAGTTATACAGAGTGATGGTTTGGGAGGTCAGATGTCGCTGTCCATGGTGCTGAAAACCACCTCATATACTAAACCATTCACACCATCATTCATCTACCTGCTTATTGAGAATGTACAAGTTGAAATATGGAAACCGGTCCGAACGCGTTATACTGCTAAACGAAGACCACTCTACACATGTTGTTTACAGTTTGCTGTACCTGGCTCATATAGGAGTTGAGTTTTGAAAAAGTGCCTTGCCTTGCCTTAATATGGTAAATATGGTTATAATATCAGGATTAATTGTAACAAAGCAGTTGTATTTTTATAACTATGGGACAATTTCAAATACATGTGGCTATTCAATTGTGATACTAATTCTAGATTTCTAGATACTTTAATTCAAAATTTCCTCCACCCCACAAACATACGACCTGTCCCTGACTGACCCTATCTTAGAGATATGAACGACCCTATCTTATCCTCGGCTCTAAATTGTGCTCGTGCTGGTGGAGTTCAGGGGCTCTTGTGATAGAGATCCGAGCCCCTGATACGCAGCATATCGCCGGCTGCAGACGTCACCTCCTCTGCCTTCATTCGATGATCTGTGGCCCCACCAGAATATCGCAGTCCTCCCAGCCCTGTTACTCACCATTAGCTTCTGTCAGTGTGCCGCGCGCTAAGTGAATGTTTCCCCGGGCGCCACAGGCAGCTGGTTATACACTGACAGCGCCACTTAGTGGGTCGGGAGCACAAGCTCTCCGTGGAGACTGCTCTGGTGAAGCGTCATTTAGGGGTGTGATGTGGGGACCCTCCTCACTATAGAGCTGTGCCTGGTGTAATAAGAGCGAGACAGATGACACACAACACAGGAGCTGTCAGGGCTCTGGGTTTGCCTGCTCTGGCAATGCCTCCTCCCTACTGTTGAACTGTACACAAACACACACACACGTACACACACACACACACACACACACACACACACACACACACACACACACACACACACACACACACACACACACACACACATACATCTAGCAAACATACACATATGCATGCAAACACACACAAAGACACATGCATGCACGCAAACATACACACATGTATGCAAATACACACACAAACACACACACTAATGCATGCAAACACACACACAGACACAAGCATGCACACAACACACACACAAACTCACACACAAATCATGTCATCTACAGCCCTGTAATTTACTCAAATGTGATTACTACTGCAGCTTCACCAGCAGATAAGAGCTTACGCAACCCAGTCCACGTCCACAGTAACCAGACACAGTCTACATGCTCCTGTTCAGTATCTCATTCAGACATCCCCCCATACGAAGACAACCCCCATGTTGAAGAAACCCTCTCTTCTGACTTTGTTTCCTTCTGTTCCAGATTCGCTGCTCATCTCATCACAGGAGTGTTAGAGTACAAGTCTCTCATTGACACGTATGTTTACTCCCCCGTCTCTCAGTACAATCTCACTTCATGATCAGGTTGCCTGCTTTTCTCCTCCTATTTCCTTTCCAGTCAATGTTTTTTTGTCGATGTTGCCTTTGGCCACAAAATGCAAAAGAATGATGAGATTTATTTATCGTACACACGCCGTGTTTATCCCTCCCTTTATGTTAAAGGGAGGGATACACTTTAACGGGATAAAGGGAGGGAGGGAAGTTTGTTCCATGTATTTGCTTGAGTTCAGCTTCTTCTCAACTCAACAGTCATACCTCTGGGTTGTGATCATCATCATCATCATCATCATCATCATCATCATCATCATCATCATCATCATCATCATCATCATCATCAGCGGATGAGGTGTCATATCTCCCCCCCACACACACACACACACTATGTAAGCGCTCTGAGTGACCTCCAATAAAGCGCTATATAAATCCAATCAATTATTATTATTATCATCATCATCATCATCATCATCAAACTTTATTTTACCAAGCAAGTTAATTAAGAACAAATTCTTATTTACAATAATGGCCTGGCAGGAGGCAAAATACCTCCTGTTGGAACAGGGGCTGGGATTTTAAAAAGTCAGACAGACCGAGGGACACAGAGAGACACAATGATAGCTCAAGGGTAGAGCAAGGCATTAACACTGGCAGGGTTAGGGTTTTGATTCTCATTGGGAACACCAGCATGCTTAGAATGTATGCATGCACAGATCGGCATTGTAAGGTGCTTTGGATAATAACCAAATGGCATATATAAATCCAGATGAATGACACACTGGGAAAGACACACTAACTCTTTGTACAATGAGGACACTTTAGACAATGTGCCGTGGACAATGTGACAATGTGCGCCGTGGTGGAACGAGCTCCCTGCCGTGCTCAGCAGGACAGCAGAGTCACTCACCAGCTTCTGCCAGAAACTCAAGACTAATTTATTCAGAGTTCACCTGGACTCTGCATAGTCTCCCTCCTCTACCCCCCCCTCCACCCCCCCACTACCACAAAAAAGAGAAAAAAACTCCTAGGTACTTATTGTATGTTCGTACATCCTGGCAATGAAATAGTACCTAGCATCGTACAGCATCTTACCCCAGCTATCCATGCTGTAATACCAGAAAGGGTACCCAAACCTAGCAATTATGGTGCACTTAGAAACTTGTTCTATTGACATCCTTGCTGTACCGACAGTGATATATTGTTGTTTTACTTTCTACTGAAGAATGTGCTTATTGCAAGTTGCTTTTGACAAAAGCGTCTCCTAGATGCCCTAAATGTAAATGTAATGTATGTGAAAATGTACATGTAAATGTAAATGTAATGTGCTGCAAATATCTGATGGTCATATCATATCTGCTGGCCCTATCAGACAGGCGCTGGCCGTAGACTACGCCCGGGGCCAGCTGGCCGGCACTCCTCTGTGCATGCAGCAGTACAACCGCATGTTCACCTACTACCGCAGGCCGGGTCACATAACCGACACCCAAATCCAGAGCCGTGCCTCTGCCTCGGAGCCAGAGCATATCATCGTGGCGTGCAAAAACCAGGTGAAGGCTCAGAATCAGACCTGCTCCTAGAGTCAGGGGTTCTGGCTGTCAAAAGCATCGGGTACACAGTGTGAAAATCCAGTATAATTGAGAAAAGGCATCAAACATCAACAATAGTATATATATATTAGAGATGGGCATAGATTAAATTCTTTAATCTAGATTAATCTAATGGTAACCTTGAAATTAATCTAGGTTAATCTAGATTAAAGTGGCTCCTTTGAATGATGCCGAAGGTGTCCATAATATGTGTTTGCTACCTAAATAATGACTTATATTACCTTAATAATGACTGAAAGTAGGTCTGCGCGTTGAGCGGGGGGGGGTGCTACCGGAGGATTTCGGTTCCGCGATATATCGGCGATAAAAATATTATCGCCGATAAGAGTCTTGCGCTATCGCAAGTGGCTCCCACAAACTTACATTTGTTTCTAACCAACATATGCCAATGACTATTTTTCCACTCATTATGTTATAAAATATTTCTTCCTCTCCCTAGTTCTTTGTGTTGGACATTATTGCAAACCAAAAGAGGCTTAACGAGATGGACATCTTGTCACAACTTGAGAAGATCGTGTCCATGTCGGAGAAGTCTGAAGATCGTCTTCCCCCTTTCGGTCTGTTCACCTCCGACGGCAGGACGGAATGGGCTCAAGCCAGAGATGTACTCATAAAAGGTATTGCTTGTTTATCCACTCATATATATATATATATATATATATATATATATATACATATATATTTAAAGGTGGATGCATTTCTAACGATCCTACGGTTGTGATGGACTACTTGGACTATAGAGAACATTGCAGCGCCTCAGAAAAATGTTTGCAAAATGCATTAAAATGCATATATAATATATCATTATATATCACCATGTCTTCAAAATGATGTTATATATGATGTAATATTTTTGTCATCATATATCCTGCATGAAAAATAAATGGACACTACCTCAGACAATCACTCCATAGCTAATCTCACAAGGACCTCCTCGTCCTCTTGTTCAGACCCGACTAACAGGGAGTCCCTGGCACTGATAGAGAGCTGTGTGTGTGTGGTGTGCCTGGACGAGCCCACCAAGCTGGAGCCCAATGACACCAACCGGGCCCTGCTGATGCTCCATGGAGGGGGCCGCGAAATGAACGGCGGCAACCGCTGGTACGACAAGTCAATGCAGGTAGGGACAATGATGGACTACAGCACAACAGGCTTTATTCACTTAATGGCCATCTTGGTTCTCAACACTAGTTGGGTGGGGGAACTGAATATGGAACTTCAGTTCCCCCACCCAGCTAGCGTTGGCCCATAGTGCAGGGCTGGATGTATTGTTTTTCTTTAACATAGATATATGCTCTCCCAGTTTGTCGTAGGAATGGACGGTGTGTGTGGAGTGCTGTGTGAACACTCACCCTTCGAGGGGATCGTGATGGTGCAGTGCTCAGAATACCTGCTGAAATACATGTATGTTCTGTACCCGTTGGAGAATGAAGATGTAACATAGAAAGCAAGCCTCCAGTAATGCAATCAAAGTGTCGGAAATGTGCTGTTGTGTTGTTTTGAGTAGGACAAGGAGCCCATCCAAGATGGCAAGGTCAGCCAGTGTTACAGATCTGCCTCCACCGCGAAGGCTACCCTGGAAGTCCAATCCTCAAATCCAGGCACTCCTCACGGGTTCTGCAGATAGACTCCAGAGGCAAGGACTACGCAACTGAACAGACCTAACCTAACTCATCTTAAAGACTATGCTACTCAACAGACCTAACCTAACTCATCTCAAGGACTACGCTGCTGAACAGACCTAACCTAACTCATCTCAAGGACCATGCTACTGAACAGACCTAACCTGAATCAACTCAAGGACCATGCTACTGAACAGACCTAACCTGAATCATCTCAAGGACCATGCTACTGAACAGACCTAACCTGAATCATCTCAAGGACCATGCTACTGAACAGACCTAACCTAACTCATCTCAAGGACAACACTACTGAACAGACCTAACCTAACTTATTTCAAGGACTACGCTACTGAACACACCTAACCTAACTAACGACGAAATTGCCCCAATGAAACCAAACCATCCCAAACCCCAGCTAAATCAACCAACCCAAACCAAAGCCTTTTCAGATATGATGATAAATGACTACACAAATACTTTTTTTCACCAAACCCATCTATACAAAAACATACTGCACGTCCACAAACAATTCCTTGTGGTGATATACAGTTTGCCTGCAAGTTATATCTTTTAAACATCCTTTTTAATACTCCAGGCTAGTCAGTAACCTTGATATGGATGCCTACAAGTTCAAATTCTATGGGAAAGAGTTCATCAAGAAGCAGAGGATGAGTCCAGATGCATACATACAAGTGGCATTACAACTCGCCTTCTACAGGTACAAACACTGTCTGTATGTCTGCACAAAGTTGAACACGGTCTTGTACCTCTCCTGTAAAAGTATTATGTTCAAATAAGTTAGGGTGTTGTTGACGGGCTTGGCGGTTTTCTCAGATGCAATGGCAGGCTTGTATCCACTTACGAGAGCGCCTCTATCCGTCGTTTCCAAGAGGGTCGCGTAGACAACATACGCTCAGCCACCCCAGAGGGGCCTGGCTTTCGTGAAGTCCATGACAGATGAAAGGAGTCTCAACGTGAGTCATTGTTCTCACTTTGGCCTTATCACTGTGCCTAACTTCAATATTACTGTTCGCCATGTCTGCCTAAATGAATCAGGCACCTTTTCCCCCACCTTTGGCAATTGAAAACAAACCAAGGTCCTCATTATGAGAACAGCTGGCCTGCAGCAGATTTTATGCCTGGAAAACACAGCATCTCTTCAAAGGCACACCGCAGTGATGAATTAGGTTTGTGTATCCTTTTGTCCTCTTACTTTCAGGATTTGGAAAGAATGAAAAGACTGAGGGATGCCATAAAGGCCCAGACTGACTACACAATTGCAGTAAGTGTGCTACCATCATATAATGTTCAATTTGATATATCGTTCAATCAAAGAGATGTTACTGTCTCACACAGCTAACACATCTGCCACAATTGAATAAGAGTTCAACATAAATCGTATGAGTTGTTGTCTTTGTTTGGAAGGCCATCACAGGGATGGCAATAGACAATCATCTACTCGGACTTCGTGAGATGGCCAAGGAGCTCAAGATGGAGAAGCCAGATATCTTCTCTGATGAGACGTACCTGACCAGCAACCAGTTCATCCTCTCTAGCAGTCAGGTGACTTGTTGTGATCACATGATCATATTTTTATATTTTTAGGTGGGGGGTGGTCTTGTATCTAGTCCAGGGGTCCGTTTCACAAAGCAGGTTTAACAACCTCTGAGTTTAATCCTAAACGCTGAGTTGATCTTCACTGAGATAGAAAACTTTGGGATTTCGGTTCCACAACACCGGTTTTGAGTTAAGTTGATCAACTCAGAGGAGTTCCACCTAGGGTTGAGCGCCTGCACCACAACTATAAAAAGCCAGCATCAATGGAGCCCCGATTCGACGAGTCACCATGGCAACGGGGAAGTCACCAACCTCGATTGGAAATACTTAATATACCTGCTACTAATGCGCTCATATGGCGAGTTTCAACACGTTTTTAGAAAGAAGTGCAACACTGCTGCGTAAGTTTAAATGGAGTCCTTTGCGATCACAATAATATTACAGAGGAAAACTGCTTGAATGGTAACTATTTATTTCATTTAGGTGCAATCCCGCGGGGGAGAAGCGCACTTGACAGCAGCTTAAGATTACATTATTCAAACAGATAAGACCTCGGCATGATCATTTTGATCATGTTTTACACTGTAAAGTAAATATTAAGTGGCTATTTGACTGTATACAGTTGCCTCTACATCTCCGACATTGTACAAAAAACATTTGCAAAGAAACGCAGTGCAACACACAATATCTGCTGGGATGTGAGAGACTAGGTAATGTTGCACATGTAAGGACGGATTAGGTTGTGTATGTAAATCATGGACTGTGACGTGAAACGGTACCGCTGAAAAAGATAATTGTCTGGAAATGATAATTGTCTGGAAAGGCTAGCCTACATCTATGGTCTGATAACCCTCTCCCGACGAATATTTAATTCTCTGCGCAGTAAATAATAATTATATAATAATAATTAATTGCATTTATATAGCGCTTTTCAAGACACCCAAAGCGCTTATATATATATATATATATATATATATATATATATATATATATATATATATATATATATATATATATATATATATATATGTGTGAGTAAGGGAGTACCGGCACTTATTTTTTTCCACTTCGAGCGCTGGTCAAAAGGACATGTTCGTGAAAAAGTCACCTCCTACTGCCTAATGGACTTCTGAAATAGCACTGACTCTGATTTTGTTAAATGATTTTTGACAGACGGCTACGCCAAAACTCGCTGACTGAATGAATGAGGAAATCAAATGGCTTGTGTGGCTGAAAGAGGGCGGAGACACATTGATCCATTGAGTAAAACCTGGTCCCGACCAGGTTAGGTTCATATTGTCTGTTACTACGGTAACTGACCGAGAGCGTAAGTTACCTCTCTCTGTGAAACAGGTTAGAGTTGCCCCTCTTTCTCTGGTTTGAGTTATCTCCCTTTGTGAAACGGAAATCGCAGAGTTTCCCTCAGTTCAGGGTTAATAAACGCAGGGTTTTCACTAAACCTGCTTTGTGAAACGGACCCCAGTTGTCCTCAGGGTGATGTCATTTTACAATTCATTCTAAGAAAAGTATTTTTATGCTCATAAGAGCTATGTTGCAAGGTATTGGCACCCTGCACAATCTAAAAAAGTACCACTACTACTGGTGTGCTGGGTAAGAGTAATACAAATCACCAGGGGCCGTATTCACAAAGGATCTTAGCGCTAAAAGTAGCTCCTAACTGGCGAATTTAGGAGAAACTCCTAAAAATAATGGGCGTGTCAGTCTTAAATTTAGGACTCCTAATTTTTTTCACTAAGAGCAATTCACAAAGGATCTTAGGCCTAAAAGTAGCACCTAAGTCTAGGAGAGCTTAAAAGTCCTCGAGAGGATCCTAACTCACTAAGACCTATTCACAAAGAATCGGAAAATGACTGCGAGACGAAATGTTTTGGAGACAATGGAAGACTGTGAATTGATCAAGAGATATAGGCTAAATCGTGAGGGTATAAAACTTGTTGTGGAATTAGTGCGGGATGCAATAACATCCCCGACTAACAGGAATAACTCGATTAGGAAATAAAATGTTTGGCAACACTACGATATTTAGCAACAGGGAAAATGCAAGTTTGCAATGCCGACGATTTAGGAATATCGCAACCATCAGTCAGCCATAAACCGAACCATCAACGCGCTCTGTAGACCACATATCAATTCAATTAAATTCAAACTTTATTAAGGACACATCTCATGAAAGGTCCATAACACCAACACAACACAATAATAATAAAATAATAAAAATAGAATAAAAAATACACACACACACACACACACACACACACACACACACACACACACATATATATATATATATATATATATATATATATATATATATATATATATATATATATATAAATGTAGCCTACATATAGGTAAATATACACACACACACACACACACACACACAATTCCACAATGATCATATATTTACATACAGGCTAGAAGAGCTGACAGAGCTCAGTTCAAAGTTGGTTAAGGCTGAAATAATACCATTAATATCATCCAACAGTTTATCCGGTTTCCTTTGGACAATCAACAACTACACAGGATCAAAGCCAACTTCATGGCAATTGCAGGTATGGCCGGTGTGGTCGGTGCTGTTGACGGGACGCACATACAAATAATTGCGCCATCAAAAGATGAGGACGTGTTCGTCAATAGAAAGAAAGTAGCCTACATTCCATCAACACGCAGATGGCTTTTGATGCAACTTTTAACATTCTTGATGTTGCGAAGTGGCCTGGGTCTACCCATGATCCGCGTATTTTAATGGGGAGCGGTCTGAGGAGTGAGGTACCAGTTGGGTGTCTTGCTGGGTGACAGTGGCTGTCCCTGCAAGACGTCTTGACACCCTATCTCAGTCCACAACCGGGAGCACAGTTAAAGTATAACATGCAAGTGATTACGCAGATTACGATTAGTCCTATGCGTAAAAAACATCGTATTAGCTCTTTGTCGCCTTTTATTTGTTGAATCCATATTTATTATTGTTTGCTGTGTTCCTCCATATATGTTAGGGCACACAAAAATACACGAAATCTTGTGGAGAGAGGATGTGATCACAGTGATCACTGTATGCGCCATTCTCCACAACCGGTATGGGCTATTAAAAGTGTTGAATAGTGGAGATATGCTCATTGAATAATAGTTTGCAGGGTGCTTTTAATTGCCTCCTTGAATTAATGCAATTTACGTAGCCTATTTTTTTTATTGTTTTTATTGTTTATCTCTCTCTCTTTAACGTGCATATAGGCTACAACGTCATTATCGTGGTCTGCACAAACTTGTCATCATGCGTGTATTCTGCTAACTGCACTGTCCATAACTATTTGATAGGGATGTCTAGCCGAGGCTACTTCCTTGTTCTTCGGTGATTTAGTGGGCTCGTTTTCACAGAGACCGCCTGCTCTGAACAACCAATCACCTACTGACCGCTTCCAAACTCGTGCACGAGAATCGACGTAATCCATAGCAACGGCGCGTCACTCTTAGTTCACTCTTAGTGATTTATCCTTAGTATGAGTAGGTCTCAGCAGCTTTGTGAATAACTTTTAAGAAAAAACTCCTACGTAAAATGTTTTAGCGCGAGTTAGGAGCACTCCTAGCGGTAAGATAAAATGCTTTGTGAATACGGCCCCAGGTCTTGTGACTGCTTTATATTTTTTTAGCTTCTGGTTAAAGTTCTGGTCATACCCAGAGGACACATTCTATGAACACATATGCTGTGGCTTCCGACGGCCTCTTGGGGTCTCTGTGTTTCTAGAGGCTGGTTTGGTCCTGGTTAGGGTACTTAGTTCATCCCCCCGTTCCATGAACCTAACGCATGCTGTGGCCTCCCAACGTTCCCTCCCAGGTCTCCACCGTGATGGAGATGTTCTGCTGCTATGGTCCAGTGGTGCCCAACGGCTACGGGGCCTGCTACAACCCACAGGCCAATCACATCATCTTCTGCGTGTCCAGCTTCCGGCAGAGCACCGAGACGTGCTCGGCGGTGTTCACCAAGGCCCTGGAGGAGGGTCTGTTGGAGATCAGGGATCTATGCAATAGAAGTGCTGCTGCTGCTGCCGCTTCCACCACCCCTACTGCCCCCACTGCCACTCCCACGGTGTCCAAGGCGTCTGGTCGCAGCCAGGCTACCGGCCAGGTGTGCAAAGCTTCAGGGAAATGAGCCATAATGAGAGCAGTTTCTCAAGACAGACCCAATTTTAAAAAAAGGCTCCAGCCTACACGTCTGTTCTTTAGGTAGCCACAAATTCAAGTCACTCGATCCAGAAATCCAGAACTGGATTGATTGAAATACCTTGGATCCGGTTCTGGATTTCCGGAATCAGGTTATTTAAAATGTGGTGAACTTAACACATCTATACTCAAAAAGTACAGATGTGTAGGCTAGAGCATGTAAAAACATGGTGCAAGCCACTCGTCTGTTCTGAGAGACTATATAGAGGTAGACCACGGCCTGGCCGGGCTCCACTTTTCTCAGCAATCATAGTCATAGTTTTAGACTCACCAGTGTGGTCGTGTGCGTATTATCTGTGCAATCATGTGTGTTGAACACATAACCTCAAAGTGAAAATGCAAAGCCTTAACAATATATATTTATATTATATATATTTATATATTATATATATATATATATATATATATATATATATATATATATATATATATATATATATAATAAGTAATATATGTGTACATAAAACAGTATAATGGAACTTCAGTTGATAGTCTTATCATGTTGGGCATGTCCACATTCAGACCTAGGTGGACCTAAGTAGACCCATATAGACCAAGGTGGATCTATAGGGGCTTTCACACTGCTCACTGCTTGGCCCCAGCTAGGCTAACGTTAGCCCTAGGATAGCCCAGGGCTTACTTGGGCCATGTTCTCACATGTTTCTGCTGGCCCAGAGTTAAGTGCCCTGATCTTGTATTCACACTGGCTAATTCGGAACCGTGTTTTAAGCTATTTCTGGAGCTAGCGGCAAAAGGTCAGTGCTAGCCCTTCTTTTTATAGTGTGAAAGCCCCAATGTAGACCTATGTAGACCTAGGTGGATCTAGGATGGACCGTGGGCTGATCTGGCAAAGCCCGGCAGACTGAGCCCCCACTGCTCATCTGCTGCCATTAGGAAACTAAAGCCATGGCGAATGAGCCCAGCTATCTCAGTGTGTACGCTGTATGTGACACGTGTTAAAGTGTGTTTGTCTATTCCATATCCGGGATCTGCCTCTCAAGTGCAATATATATATACAGTATATATATGTACCTATGCATATCGTCATGCAGTGTGCTACTCTGTGGTGTTGGCTAATGTATTAGTATGAGCTAGATACAGGTAGCTTCTGGATCCAATGAAATGTGACTGTTATGGTTGCTGTTATTCTACTGTTACAGTTTCTACATATCCAGAGTTGGGCTGAGGCCGACTGAGAGGTGGTGTGGTCAACTTTGAGGTGGTCATGTCTGCAAATGGCCACTGATGAGTTTAGTTAGAAAATAATTGTTCAGAAAAGATAACACATCATATATAAATGTAGAGTCAGTTACGCAAATCTCAGAGGTATATATTATGATATTATATGTGTTTCTTTCTAAATCCATGTCCTGTAATCCAAGCAATAGTGTGCATTAGGAACAGTAGTGGTTTTTACTCAGAATACAGTGGGGACTGTGAGAGGCAAACCACTGTGTCTACGTTTTACTGGTGCTTTCCACAAGTGTGTTTCACTTAGAGATAGAATACAAATATATTTAAATTTTCTACTGTAGATATTGTGTGTAATAATCACACAGCTGATATAATAAGGGTATATGTGCAATTCAAAAATAATCTATTAGATCCATGCATGTCATGGTAGGTGGAGATATTGAATTTGTGTTTGTTTGTATTTTTGATATGCAGCTAAAAACATTAGATTGTATTATTCTCTGTGCAATAGAATGACATGCATGCTGCTTTGGTCAGAGCCCAGAGCTCAGTTCATGTTGTATTGTTCCTGGCTGTTTACAATTACAGGCATTTGAGCCTGTGTCTGTAGCATAAAAAAGCAGGTGGCAAGACACACGTGGTCGGATAACACTTTCATTTCCTAATGTAGATGTCGGTAATGTGAACGTTTTTGGGCGACTAGAAAGTCAGTGTAAAACACATCTAGGACCAACCATAAACCCTCTCTGTCTCTATCTCACACACAGACAAAAAAAAACAGACAAACACACACACACACACACACACACACACACACACAGGGAAAGGGAAAAATTATAGGGGAAACATTGGGAACGATTCAACAGCCTTGCCTTAAATGTGACTGATGTAGTTATCTTCTAAAACAATCATCATTGAAACTGATGAAATGTAACTGCTGAGAAGATGGTCATCTCAAATACTGTGATGCTTTGTGAAGTTGTCCTTCACCTTCTATGTGTGATGCATAATAATACAAAATAAAAATGTAGTAGTTGTGAGTAGATTTTCCTCTTGTTAACATCGTCCAGTGAGAAGCTGTGTTGTATCAAAATCATTGTGTAGTTGTGAATGTCCTCAATGTGCTTGGCATGATGAAAAATAGGAAAAAAAAGTATATATATATTTTTTAGGCTAAAAGATTATTTTGTATCTACATCTATTAGATCATCTAATTCTATTGGCTGTTTATTTTATCCGTTTGTCTGATGAGTTCCATGTTGTAATGTCCTGTCGTAACAAACAAAATGAAATAAAATGGCTTCCAAACAATCAGCAAACATTATTTGTATTATTTTAGATTAGATAATGATCTAATACATGTGCCATCATAGCTATTAGCAAACCCTATTGCTGTTATCCTCATAAGGCCAAAGACAATTAAGTACATTTTTAGTAATTCAAGATTTAGTTGCACTCAGAGAGAAATACAACAAATACAAAATAAAATAAACATGATGTTCAGTATGGCAAGTAATACTGGAAGTAAGATACCTCATTTTATCAATACCTAAAAGAATAACTATAATGTTGGAGAAGCAGAGAGATAACATGGTTTATAAGACACCAACAGATCAACCAATTTCCTTGTGACTAATTAACTACCCAAAATAACTAAAACTGTTCAATATTATAGTGTCAAAAGCACAAATGGCAAACACCCGTGCCATGATGCACAACAGAGGAACAGCCAACCTAATTCTCCCGAGGCTGTCTGGAATGGACACCACAGATGGTCTCGTTTGTCTCCGTTGGTTTGAGGACATCTTGAGGGACAGACCCAAACTCAACTCCCCACTGGACCCGGGGCCAGTGGGTCTCACATGTGTACCCCCCCCCCCCCCCCCCCCCCCCCCCCAAAACCTGAGCTCCCCTCTAGGCTGCTGCTGGGCACTGTAGCGCAACCTCTGCTGCCAGCACCTGAACCATTTGTAAACCTATTTGTGGAAGACTAAAATCCTGCCAAACTTTTTCACAGTCTAACAGTGGAGGAGGGATGGGAGGAGGGATGGGGATGGGAGGAGGGATGGGGATGGGAGGAGGGATGGGGATGGGAGGAGGGATGGGGATGGGAGGAGGGATGGGGATGGGAGGAGGGATGGGAGGGATGGGGATGGGAGGAGGGATGGGGATGGGAGGGTGGGGGGGTTGGGAGGAGGGATGGGGATGGGAGGAGGGGGGGGTGGGGATGGGAGGGATGGGGATGGGGTTGGGGGGGGGGGGGGGGGGGGGGGGGGGTGCCTGAGGAGCAGCGGCTGACAAGCCCTGGCACCTGCGATCGATGGCGGGAGGCCACCTGGCGGCGGGAACATAACACGTGGCGGGCGGGGACAGAGGCACACCTGCCGGCGCCGGTAGCCCTACCGCATGATGGGAGAATAAAAGACAATCTTCGCAATGCTATACGATACTAATAGGAAACACACATCAGGTAAAACAAAAAAAACGGGGTCGATTTCAGCCTGGTCGGTAGATCAGGGTCTATTCTGATCATATCAAGGATGTTAATAGCCTACATTATAAAACTGTTCAAATGAGTTCGTTAACGACCATTTGGATATCAACCCATCCCATAATGCAGCTGGGGGTAGTGTCACACACAGCGGCTCCAGTGTACACGCATGCAAAGTAGGCTACTTCCCACTCATCATCGCTAATTGAACATCATCTGATGCATAACAAAGTGACAGGTAGGCCTACGACATAAGCGTCCGAAGTGGTTCTGTAGCCAATTAGTCTCAGTGAAGCCAGTGAGGTCTTCCACAGAGTAAATATATTATTATTATTATTATTATTATTATTATTATTATTATTATTATTATTATATATGTGTTGATGTTAAGGAACCAAGGGAAGGAACCATGCAGTGATGAGGCAGCCCTCTTTGAAACCGAAATTGAGCATGACATTTTTCCTCAAAAAAAAAAAGGATGAAAAAAAAAATACATCTCTGCTGTCAGGATTTCCAGGTACTGAAATGCTGACATTTGAAAGGAAATTCAAAAGAAGAAGGAAAAAAAAAAGTTATCCCATTCTTCAGTTCAGCGCCATTCTTAAAATCTTTCAATTAAGGCCCAGGCCCGCGGCCGTCTGGTCTCCGTAATGACCCTTCTGGCATTTGTGAGAGAAGTGCTCCCAGGGAAGAAGTCCCACTTTACACGCCATCTTGGGGGCTAATTGGCCGAGAAGCGGTGGCCCATTAACGAAAAGCTTGCAATATGGTGGTTTATAGACCTACCCAGAGCACAGGGCTGGGGGGGGGGGGGGCTGTCCCTTAAAACATTTTCGAATACAAAAAAAACAAACAGTTATATTAGATTAAAATAAAAAATAAAAAACGGATTGATATGACGGCACACTTTGCCTGCTTTAAAATACCGATATCTAAAAATAAACAGCCGTCGCTTCAAGTGACAGCTGAAATCAATTGGTGACTATTCATGTGGACGTGCGATAGCAGAGCATTCATTAAAGTCGAGGACCATTATATGAGATGATAGACGAAAGATACGATATAGGATGAAGTCTGCGTATCTACAAGTGGAGCTTTTTTCTATATTAATTGCCCGAAGTAACATATTAATACTCATAGGCACTTTGCTGCTGTTATTCTCCGCTCATCAATAAACATCTGTTTCATCGCGGCTCCGCAAATGAAACGAAAAAATGAAGAAGAAAAAAATGAGGTTTGCGTTGCGGTGAAAAAACGCGCAGTAATTGCGTACAGCTGCGACAGCCTCCGTCTCCTCCACTGTTTTGATGTGTTTTAATGAGGGGGGACGAGAAGGCACCTACCCATCTCCACTCGCTCCGAGTCTAATTTCTCTTTTTTCCTTTTTCTTTTTTTTTCCTCCTCTTATTACCACTCACACAGGCGTGCTTCCTCCTTCCTCCATCCTCCATCCTCCGATCCATCCCCACTATACTGTAAATGTGGAGTCTAAACGGCGTTTGGCAACGTGTGATTCATCTCTTGTGATTGGTGGAGGAGGGCAGGTTTGGGGGGGATCGATAAGCAATTGGAAGATGACTTGTGGTGTGTTGGATTTCACATCGCCAGGCCTGCGTGGTGGAGGAGTGCAGTGTAAATCTTAAGGGGTAGTGGTGCTGGTGAAATGGCTCTCGGTTATGGTGGTGGTGATGGTGGTGAAATGGCTCTCGTTTATGGTGGTGGTGGTGAAATGGCTCTCGGTTATGGTGGTGGTGGTGGTGGTGATGGTGGTGAAATGGCTCTCGGTGGTGGTGGTGGTGGTGAAATGGCTCTCGGTTATGGTGGTGGTGGTGATGGTGGTGGTGGTGGTGAAATGGCTCTTGGTTATGGTGGTGGTGATGGTGGTGAAATGGCTCTCGGTTATGGTGGTGGTGGTGATGGTGGTGAAATGGCTCTCGGTTATGGTGGTGGTGGTGGTGGTGGTGGTGAAATGGCTCTCGGTTATGGTGGTGGTGGTGGTGGTGAAATGGCTCTTGGTTATGATGGTGGGGGTGGTGAAATGGCTCTTGGTGGTGATAGTGGAGGTGGTGCCGCGCGCAGGCTGCCTGTGGCCTAGCACCAGAGAGTGATTTATTCCTTGGTCCTCTGATGGGTGCTGCTGTGGCATTCAGGCTGCCCATCAGGGGGGAGCAGACCCTAATTGAAGCAGTGCAGGCAGGGTAGCGCTCTAGTCTGTGTGCCTGACTAGCGGGAATGCTGGCCCTGAAGAAAAACGGCATCTTAAACGAGACCAAGAATGACCAGGAAATATGAGAATGAATGACGACACAAAAGGACTGCCGTGAGGAAAAGTCAAGAGCAAGAAATGCTACAAAGGGTTGGAGTCACCGCTTGTGCCGCCGTTGTCCAAACCAGAGTTGGCCCGTCCACAAAAAGTGTTTCCAAGAAGCGACAAGCGCTTGAATGCTCTACTCAACATCCCAGTAACAAACTGGGCAGGCCAGTCTCCACCGTCTAGACCGGCGCAACACAACAGCAACTCCGAGAGCCATTTTACACGATTGCCAAACATAACATGAATCTGAGAAGACAGGAGGTGGTGGGTGGATGGGGGCGGGGGGTCGAGTCAAGGAAATGTATGTAAGAGTGTAGCGCACTCTCCTCCTCATCACACAGGCCTTGTGGGTAAGGCTGCATAACGATAAAACATAACAAGAAAACATAGACGTGCCACGAGGCCACGAGCTTTGAAGGACGTCCCGCGTAGAGAATGACAAGTTAAGTGAAAACATTCGACACGCGACCCCAGCGACCGCATATCGCCGTCGGGATAAATAAGAATGAATGAGTTCCAGTGCATGAACAATAATGCAAACTATGCATGTAGTTCATACATTGTGTTGAGACGTATGTGCTGTATGACCAAGCAGGGTTGTTTTTTTTCTTCAAACAGAGCCAAACAGAGATTTGTTCTGCTGCCAGGCCAGATGCCAGATGTGAGCTGGGGGGGGGGGGGGGTTGGAGGAGGAGAGAGGGAGAGGAAGAGGAGGGAGGGAGAGGCGTGAAGAGGAAGAGGAGAGAAGAGAGTTTCATTGTGCTCCCTGGCGAACACTTGTCATAGTGATGCCTTCCCGTGGGGGGGGGGGGGGGGTGCTAACGAGAGAGAGAGAAAAAGAGAGAAACAGAGAGAGAGAGAGAGGAGAAGAGAAACATAGAGAGAGGGAGATAGAGGAGAGAGACAGAGTGTGGGCCCGGCACGGCACGCAAACACACACACACACACACACACACACACACACATGGACATAAGATCTGCTGCAGTTGTGTTTCTTGCCACTGTTTTCAGTGAGGAAAATATTCAATAAACAATTAAATACAAAAATGAATGAAAGGTAAACTTAGACATTGAATGTCTATGGTTTGTGTTGCTTTTATATATCGGGCTTACACAGGAAGTTTACTGTTTTCAGTTTTCTGAGCCGGGAGATGTTGCTCGAGACCTATTAACTATTTGGTATAATTACATTGAGATCAACTTTGCCTATATGTTACCAACGTGAGGTATATCATGTTTTCCATGACATTAACATATAGCTTTTTTTACTGAATGAGATTGTTGGTCTGTACATGTAAGATACACGTGAAGATAAAAAGAGAAGAAAATACTTTGAGTCATTCAAGTTATTAGAAATCTATAAAACGTTTCTAAATGTTAGCACAGTTGATTCATCTCATGAATTTATAAAGCTTTTAAAAATGCTACTTTGTGGCAATATTAAATTAAATAAAATAAAAAATATTCAAAATTAAATCACAAAATGTGACATAACATTTGTTTTACCTTACGACAGATATATAAAATATGAACTTTTTAAAACATTTACACAGGAACAACTCTTCCTCTTGGGCAGTGGTTGAGTGTGTTTACTCCCAGGGAGCGATGAAGGCAGATAAGCAGTGCAGGATGGAGAGGAGCGACACGAGGGCCGTTAAGGTAATAGATCTGCTTAAGGAGCGGCTGGGGGCCGGGGACCCGGGCGCTGGCTGGTGAGAGAGAGACTGCATCATCGACACCACAGTGGAGGAGCGCCTTCTAAATCACCCGGTTACTGCGGTGAGCACAGCTCCTATCCCTCCCCAGGGCCGGGGTGATGGGCCTTTTATGAGCGCTTGGGTAATTGAACAGCGGTGGCGTAACAAAGAGGGTCGATTTGTTAAAGACGTGTAGACAAACTGGGAGGAAGTAGACAGGGTATTGGCTTGTTCGTTTTCTTTCCTTCTCCTTTCTTTCTTTCTTTCTTTCTTTCTTTCTTTCTTTCTTTCTTTCTTTCTTTCTTTCTTTCTTTCCGTTCCTTCCTTCCTGTTACTTCCTTCCTCTTACTTCCTTCCCTCCCTTTCTCTCACAGTCCCCCTCCACCTAGTCCCACAAATCAGACTTAAAATTAATATCTAAAGACTGATGGCGACTGTAAGTGCGTAATTGGCGAACAGAAACTGCACTGGTAAACTATTTTTAAAGGTTTCAAATCAACCCCATGTGGACTGGCCACTGTAGAAATAAACATATTAAAATCCCCTTCTGAAAGCTTTGTGCAAGTCAGTTTTCTTCTGTAGAATATCTCTGTAATGAAACAGGAAACAAGGCGTAACTCCGCCCCTTGCAGTTGTTGGTTTCTGGTCCAGGCTCTGTGCCGTCTCCCCCCAGCAGTTCTGCTATAACATAGTAGGACTGCTGGATCCCAGATTACCACTTGCCACTTCCTCTCCTCCCCTCCTACAGCCCAACGGTTTGTCAGTGTGAGGGCTGTGGTTTGGCATTGGGGCGATGACATCATCCTGGGTGTATGTGTGTGTGTGTGTGTGTGTGTCGTGGTGGAGATAAGCCTGTCGTTGTATATGGAGTCTAGTATATGGACCCTGAGACAGCACTGAGGGATGGCCCTTTTCTGGTCACTGGGAGTGAACTTGTCAAGAGATAAGAAGAGAGAAGAGGGAAAAACCAGCCAGGATAGTTCAGAGTCACACCACAGACAGAACTAGAGGCAGAGTTCTTAAGATGTCAATGTTTTTTATTTACCTGGCTACAAAACTGACTCAGAAAAATATGTGTTTGCTATGCTTGTTTTTTTTTAGTTTTTTGTGTTGTTTCCTTTGTGTTTTCTGTCTGTGACTGTAACATGTTTTGCTGCCTGTCTTGGCCAGGTCTCCTTTGAAAAGAGATTCTTAATTTCAATGGGACTCTCCTGGTTAAATAACGATTGAATAAAAACAAAAGGAAAGGATTATATTAAATTCTATTATACTAAAATTCTATTAAAACAATGCAATGAAATGTATGATTCTAGCTCAACAGTAGAACATTGTTTAGATTAGATTAGATTAGATTCAACTTTATTGTCATTGAACAAAGTAACAGGTACTTGGACTATTGTGGTCAAATAGTCAAATTAATTTTGCTGAAAGCATTTTAAATGTGTGCATAAATAACCTCGACCAATTAACATCTGTGATGTCATCAATTAGATCTGTGTTTTTGGTATTTATTAATTCATTTATTTGTTTATAAGTTGCTTCACCTGACATTTTCTCCGCATTGGTTAGAGATGGACGTCAGGCTCCGGGCGATTCTACTAACACTAATAACAAAGACACGCAAAATACTGTTTACGACAAACACCACAGTCACCACTTGTAGCTGCTAAAAACGCGTAGGCTTCCACTGGAGGGAGGGGAGTGAAGTGGGAGATGCAAGGGGGAGGAGGGAGAGCGGGGTGAGATCAGGGGTGGTGGGAGGGTGTTGGGTAGGTGGGGTGGGGGGTAAGCGTAGCAGGAGTGGGCTGCCAGCCGGCGACACTCTCTGGGTGACAGCTCCGTAATGAGCCGAGCTCATGGGAGAACCTGGGGGTCCCACTCTGCCAACGCTGCTCTGATAAGTCCCCGAGAAACACACACACCGCACGTGTACACACACACACACACACACACACACACACGTGTGTATATACACACACACACACGCACATACATATACACACACACACACGTCAACCTGCTGCACATCATAGCCCTTTGGTGAAGACATCCCCGCCCTGACTCCATATCCCCCCCCCTGCCCCCCGAAGTCAGAGCCTACTCACAAAAAGGTCGCCTATGGCGCCATTAAGGCCACGTCTTATTGTGACAACAAGCACTTGTACAAGTAGTAGTACTAGTAGTCAGTTGAAGTTTTCTCTGTTCTTAAAAGGTAAGGTCTAAGTTTGAAAAGTACTGCTGCTGCACTGCAGGTATTTTTTCCCCGCCCTAATCAACAAGCCCCTGCCATGTGTTGGAGCATAATCATATTCAGACATGATCAAGGCCCGAAAACCTGGCAAAATTGTCTGCTTTGAAAAATGTGTGTGGAGACATCTGTCCCGGGCAGCTGTGAACCCTGTGGAGACGAGGATCTATCTGAATTAGTAACGCGAGCCAACGATTCAACATGGAAAAGATCATCAGGCGACGGCCATGCAGGTGAACAAGCAGGTCTCTACTATGGAGCCCTGTGGAACCTCGGTTGGACTGACATGCTCTTGTGGTATAACTGTCAACATTGGGATTTGAAAATAAGGAAACATTTCCGGCACCCCGCTCCGTGCCATACATTTAGACAAGGGTACACAAAGTGAATCTTAAAATAACCACTTAACAACCACTTGCTTTAAAATCTGTGCAACAAAGATCAGGTTAACTAGTTCTTACCTTAAGTAAGTGACAGTGGAAAAGAAGGGTAAAATATGGGTAAATCCCGGGACAACAGGAGGGTAGACATCTTGAAATATAGAATGATTGTGTTCCATATTCTGTGTGTATAATAAGTCTGCTGTCATACTGTGAAACGTCTGCCAGATGAAGAGGAAAAACTATTTATTTCTCGTGGAGGTTGGCCTTGTGAGGACAGATGGCATACGGATCTCCAGGATGCAGCAACAAGTATGCAATTAACCGGCTGAGGTGTCTTCAAATCAACTCAGACGAACCATGAAGATAATTTAGCCATACACACTGGTGTCTCTTAACCAGTTTTGCTCGCTGCAGCTGACTTCTGTATCATTATGTACGGTGGAAATTCAACCAACGTGCAAGAATAAATGTTAATGGTTATAATTTGCATGTGTTAATGGTTATCAAAAACTGCCAATTGAATTGCCTTTGTGATAAATCTATTAAGATAATAACAATAATGATTGTATGTGTAGCTAAGTGTCAAATATAAATAGCCCATTCAGCTTTTATTGTAAGTATTGGCAAATAGAGTGACATACACGTAATAAACAACTTATTTATTTATAATGATGCCAACTTGTAAACAAGACAAGGAACCACTGGCCTATTCCATGTGTTACCCCTTTAAGGGTTTTTTATTTTTTACATTATGTGTAAACCTACAGCCATGTTAATGCCAGTGATAATCAGGCTATTCCGCCAGTCCCTATGGATTACACGTCCAGTATCTTAAAAGACAAAAGGCAGTAAATAAAACGTAATAAAAAGTAATAAAAAGTAATAAATAAAACTCTGCGCTCCATATTTCATTCAACCTGCCTTGGTACACATCACACGACTGCCTAGTGATGGATTGGCAATCTGATTTCTAGTCTAAAAAGAAAAAAATACTTCACTCACGCAATCCTTGACCTCTTGGAGCGGCCAGTCAGTTTGGTTAAAAGGTGCACCAATAGCATAAAAATTGATTTTTCCTTTCAGATCAATTGCGGAAGGGAACACTTGAACTAAAGATGGCCACTGAGGCCTGTCAGGGATAAAGAATGGCGTTACACTCGTATATCCACTCCTCCGCCTCCTCTTCCAACACCCACCATCTTGTGCTTTTCTGACTCTGGGCTATTTGACAGGAAAAAATAAAAGACAAGCATATTTTAGCCACATCGGAGGAACTGCCCCAAGACAAGGAACCATCTCAACATCCACAGACTCAAAGCACAGAATAATGAAGATACCCTAGCGACCATAGTCACAGCACACATGAGGGGAAGTGGAAACCTTTAGGGATGTGTGTAGTTTAAAGCCACACTGTATGATCTAAGGACACAACAATATGAGCACGGGTACAACATTACAACAGTATGTACCTTGAGATATGGCCAATAACCCAGGATTGAAAAACAAACCCACAATGCATTGCGAGAGACATGGATCTAAATGGATCTATGTTCTCTCCCCTCCCCTCCCCTCCCCTCCCCTCCCCTCCCTTCCTCCCTCACAGCTGATGATATGACTTTGTAACCTACTTTACTAAGAAGTTAAAGGACTTCAGCTCCTCTTTTACCCCTGCCGCTATTCTCCCTCCCCCTACTCCCACCTCTTTTGGCCTTACCCACTTTACCCCTCTCTCCTCTGAATATGTCTACAGACTAGTTACGTCTAACAATGCCACCACCTGTCCCGGTCCCCTCCTCCCTTCTCCAAGCCATCTCGAGCGACATACTGCCGTTCATCACCACCCTCATCAACTCCTCCCTCACTTCAGGCCTTATTCCAGCATCCTTTAAGACTGCTAGAGTCAAGCCGCTCCTTAAGAAACCTACCCTGACATCTCGAACTACAGACCAGTATCTCTTCTTTCATTCCTTTCTAAAACTCTGGAACGTGCCATCTCTAATCAACTGTCCTCCTATCTTTCACAAAACAACCTGCTTGTCCCCCAGCAGTCAGGCTTCAAGACTGCACAGTAGAGACGGAGTCACTCCGTGCCGCCAGGGCCTCGTCCCTCTTATCGGTTCTCATTCTCCTCAACCTGTCTGTGGCGTTTTCGACACCGTGAACCACCAGATCCTCCTCGCCACTCTCGTAGAACTCGGGAACACTGACTCTGCGCTATCCTGATTCACATCCTACCTGACGAATCGCACTTATCAGGTCACATGGAATGGCTCCTTGTCCAAACCCTGCTCTCTTGACACTGGTGTCCCTCAAGGCTCAGTACTAGGACAACTTCTGTTCTCCCTATATACTAGATCCCTAGGCTCTGTAATCACATCACACAGTTTCTGCTATCACTGCTATGTGGATGACACTCATCTATTCCTCTCTTTCCTCTCCTCTGACAGCCTGATTGCAACACGCATCTCAGAATGTCCGGCAGACATCAGCAATTGGACGACTGCGCATCACCTGAAGCTTAACCTTGACAAGACTGAGCTCCTCTTTGTGCCAGGGAAATACTGCCCTCACATGGACTTACTGGTCACTGTCGAGGACATTGCGGTACGTTCTTGACCAACTGCAAGGAACTTCGGCGTGGTACTGGACAATCAGCTATGCTGCATGGCATGCATATGCTGCAGGATCCGGCCCTTCCTCACGAGGGCAGCAGCACAGCTCTTGGTTCAAGCGCTCCTCATCTCCCACCTTGACTACTGCAACTCGCTCCTGGCTGGTCTCCCTGCCTCCACGATCAAACCTCTGCAGCGTATCAAGAATGTGGCAGCACAACTCGTGTTCAATCTGCTAAAGTTCTCCCATGTGACCCCACTCTTCCGCGACCTCCCCTGCTCCCTGTAGCAGCTCGCATCAGATTCAAGACAATGGTACTGACCTACAAGGCTGTCAATGGAACGGCCCGACCTACCTCCAAGCATTGTTCAGAATCCACTCCCCTGCTTGAGTGCTTTGCTCAAATACCTCAGCTAGCCGGCTGGTACCGCCAAAAGCAAGCAAAGGTTGCACAGCAAAGTCACAACTCTTCTCTGTTTTAGCATCGCTCACCAGCTTTCACAAGAGACTTAAGACTCACTTGTTCAGAGTTCACCTGGACTCTGCATAGCCTCCTTTCTCACTTATTGTATGTTCTTACGTCCTGGCACTTAAAAATAGTACTTCGTGTAGCATCATACCCTAGCTATCTTTGTTGTATACGAGGAATAGGTTAACCTAGAAATTATGAGTGCTTGAAACGTGTTCTATTGACATCCTTACTGTACCGACAGCGATATATTGTTTCACTTCTTCTGACAAATGTACTTGTAATTGTAAGTCGCTTTGGACAAAAGCGTCTGCTAAATACCCTAAATGTATGTAGATGTAAATGTAAACTAAATGCACTTCCCTTGCATCCAAAATGTTGAATTTGAACATGAATTTAACAACGGTTGGCAATATTTTTTTTTTTTCGTGGAAATTAGAGTGAGCTCAAATAGTATGTGGATTTGCGATTAAGTTACTTCTTCGCCTAAAATCTTGTTAATTTTCAAATGAGCGATAACAGGATTGTGTTAATGAGGGGACGCTTGAGAGTGCAAAGCAATACTTGATTAATTATCATTTCTATTGATGCATGTACATCGATGATATTTGCCAGTTCACTGTATATTGGAAAAACTAAGAATATTTGCACATAGTAAAACAAAAAAAAAGTTAAGATATTTATATATTTATGTAGATCCTATGACGTTAAGCTCAATACACACACAGGAAAATCTCAGGGTTTCATGAAACTTGAAAATTGAATAGGTCCACGTGTTTAATAATGGGCTAAGACAACACCGCATATCTCATTCAGGTACTACAGAGACTAACCACTAATAAACTAAAATAGTATGCAAATACCAACACCAATGGGATGAAAATGAATTGTTACTTACGTGTGCCAGTTGAAAAACCATTTCTCAAATATCGGGACTGACCTTTTGGGATAATGGCTCCGCAGAAAGAAAAGGAATTAATTACCAGCTAATGCCAACTTCAAAGAAAGCTTGATAATAAACTGCTTTGCGATTGTTCAGGAGGCATTCTCTGCCCTGCATGATTTATGCAGTGGTATCACAAAAGAGAAAAACATGGCGTCGTAAAAAAACTGGTTATAACGCATATAAATAGAATCCCGCATTTGGTGCATTCAAATCAGATATCAGCATGTGACTGGAGTGTCTAAACATCACCTTATTCATACAATCACTATGGGACATCTCATTACGATACACTAAATTATACTGAGATTAGGATGAGTAGCAAGGGTCTCTTGGCCACATCTCTTCTAGCACCACACAGTAGGACACACAATTAAAAAAATGTGAACAAAAATGCTAAAAGAATTACAAAAGTCAACAGAGACTGGAGTCATAGGAAAGGATTTCCAAATAGTTACAGCAACAGCCCATTTAATTAGCGAGCAAAAAGCACTACCCTAACAATGTTGAATATCTCGTCATTGATGGAGACGTATCACACTCTGGCTTCTGTTCCTGGGACCTGAAAGGTCAGATCACATACAGGATCAGCAGCACCCTAGGGAGACAACCCTGTTGGGTGACCCCATGGGCATCCCACGGTGGGAGTGGGACAGCCACCAAAGGCTGTTTTGAAATCAGCATGCTACAAAGAGCGACCCCCATCCCCCCCCCCAACCCCGCGGTTTAGTTTAGCCCCATAGAGTGACTCCATATTGACAGGAGCAAGCCAATGAGAAGCCTGCATCTCACTCATTTACGTGTGCGGCCCGGTTTCCATTCAATACTGTGCTCACTGGGGGAAAGTCGAGTCATTGTAGAGCTAAATATTGCCAGAGCTTGAATGTCAAGAGAACATGTCACACAGACCAGGTTCAGGGATGAGCAAATCGTTCATACACATAAAATAAATGGAATGGAATAAATGGATAAGTAACTAGGAATAGCATGTCACCTTACTTCTATTGACTAAGAATAAAACCCTCAAATAAATAGATATCAATATACAGAGTGTCGGCTATACTAGTTGTCGAACTATGTATGAGCTCTGTCCAACCTCCTTCCTATTATTGGTAACACTTTACAATAAGGTACGCAAAACGCGGGTAGTTACTGAGGAATGAATGAGTAACGAATGATGAACGACCAGGGCCCTAACTGGGGCCCTAACGGGGCCCTAACAGGGCCCTAAGTGACAGTTACTCAGTAACTACTGAGGAATTACTGGTAAACAGACTAGGGGACTACTGTATTCGTTACTGAGTAACAAATGATGAACAACCAGGGCCCTAACTGGGGCCCTAACAGGGCCCTAAGTGACAGTTACTCAGTAACTACTGAGGAATTACTGGTAAACAGACAAGGGGACTACTGTATTCGTTACTGAGTAACTGTCACTTAGGGCCCTGTTAGGGTTCCAGTTAGGGCCCTGGTCGTTCATCATTTGTTACTCATTCGTTCCTCAGTAACTACCCGCGTTTTGCATACCTTATTGTAAAGTGTTACCCTATTATTATTATTCCTTTATTTTGTTACTTTTTCTCTTCGACTTCTACTGCTTTTTTATGTGTCATTGTCATGTCTTCTGCTTTGTTACCATTACCCACTCACAAGATACCCATCTGGCAAACATGACTTTTACTATATGATTTACATTCTCCAAAAAGACTATCCTGACACTGAGTAGTGTGTATTTACGCACACGGGCCATATGTGCAAATAAAATACATTTAAAATACATTTAAAAACATAATGGCCCATACATTGACTGGGAAACCATTAAAGCATGAGAACAGGTTGCCAAAAAGTGAGACTGTAAGCGCTTAACCACTTTATGCTAATGAAGACGAGAGTGTGCTCTCAACAGGCGGAGACGTCCCACCGTCTGAGTCTTGCCCGGGATTGGCCGTCCTGCACTAGTCTTGACTTAATGAGGTGTCATGTACAGGTGATATTAAAGGTATGACCTTATTAAACCACTGGGTGAAAGGGCGACGAGATGGCGAGGGGTGGAGATGAGTGGCGAGGCGTGGTGGGGACGCGCACACGGGTGACACGGTGGCACAGTGGTTAGCAATGCTGCCGCACAGCAAGAAGGTCCTGGGTTCGGACCCCAGGGGGCCTTTCTGTGTGGAGTTTGTATGTTCTCCCCGTGTTCATGTGGGTTTCCTCCCACACCACGAAACACGCAGGATAACCCTGCTGCCCATACGTCATATTGGACTTATGCAGTCAAATAGACACCTCGCGTTAGAGCTCTGCAATATATCGTCTTGCATTTTGGATATGGCATAAGTGGTCTTTTCCTGGTTTTAAAGGCTACAGTAAAGTGATGAAAAAAAAGAGAAAATACTCATTTCATTCACAGTATACAGTATACAAAAATAGGCTTTACCGTGTGGTTATTTTATATAGACTATTTTTGGTATTACCAGAAAACATGCTATATCGTGATCTATAAATTGTTATCGAGATATTAAATGACCTAATATCAGGAAAGAAGATAAAAAGACAAAAAGCATTCATGTAAAACTGATTTTTATTTAAGGCTTTGTTTTATAAATGTATGCGACCTTCAAGCAAAATGCTTTGAGTGAAATGACCGAGATACACAACAATTTTTAAAACGTTAACCTTTTTTGAAAATGTTCACTACACAACATGGTTGAAATGTAAAATTAAAGTAAGTCCTTTTTAAGGCTGGGCTAAAAAGCCAATTCCATAGCGCACAGATAAATTAAAAAGAATGTGTCATATATACACCAGACCCGTACTAAAGCATTATTGCCAACACATTTTGCACTAAAAGAGCAACAAGGAACATTTTCCCCTCAGAAGTGCTTTTCTAAATCAGGCCCGTCCACCCAGCCTGCGACTCGCGACCCATTCTAGTTATATTTCTTCCCTCTAACTTGATTTGTGACAGCCAATTCAATTAGACAGGATATCTGTGGGTGTGAACCAAAAAAAAAAATAAATAAAATAAGGCAACGCAAACTCCGAAGATGGATGGCAACCTTTTGCTTTCCCATTAAAATCACAAGTGCGTCATATTGAAGACCGGTCCACGAGCAGTGGCAGCAGCAGTGACATCAACAGAAATGACTCGCTGGGCACCAGTTGTCGGAAAAGCTAATCAAACACATCGTTTCCAACTGCGACTCTTATGAATGGCTGTAGTGCTTCAGGGGGATTCATTTTGGGCGGTTGAAGCTACGACAAAATGTCATTTAATCCCATGGATTCAGAAAGTTAAAGCACAAAAATAATCATCCTATCAATTTTAAACACTGGAAAAAAATAATAAATTAAAATAAAAAAAGACTACAAGGCGAAAATGGGGGGGGGGGGGGGGGTGATTAAGTCCTGGGTATTTTGTGTTCCGTTGCGGCGTGAGCTAAAGTGGGGGTGACTCACTGGGTCACCTGACCTCAGAGACAGCCAGCGGGGACGTGTCGCCTGGCTGGAGGGGTACGTCCTAGTGGGCCGGGGCCGGTGACTGTGGTGGTGGGGGGGAAGGGGACAGGGAGCGGGAGGGGGATGGGGAGGGGCCCAGATGCTGGTAGATGAAGGTGTAGAGGCTGACGTCAGGACGGCTGGTCCAGCAGGTTCTACACACGGAGTGGTGGTACTGGAGCAGGAGCTTGTACACATCGCCTGCCACACAAAGAGATGCATTGGACCATCGCGTGCATCATAATATTAATATTATTAATCACCATGATCACCATGATCACCATGATCACCATCATCATCATCATCATCATCATCATCATCATCATCATCATCATCATCATCAGGGTGCCACGACATACAGTTTTCTGTTCAATGCCAATTTGGACTCAATTTGATACACGATAATATACTCGACTTTAGAACTACACAAAGTCAGATTGGCTTGTGTGAACAAAAGAGAGGATTGTTTTACATTTAAATAAACAGTTTTCGCAATACACCACCTTTGTTCGTTTATTTTTAGCAATTGTTCTTGACAGAGGAATCTATAAAAAAATATAATTACATGACATAGTCTCCAACTGTTTTCCAAAATGGAGACTACGTGATGTATATTTTGTATGTTTTATACAGTATGTGATGTAATGTTTGTAAATTATGTAATGATAATGTTTTTAATTGTTTGTATTGTATTGTATTGTTTGTATTGTACAATTAGCTATATAGCTAACTCTGGCCCAACGCTTGTGTTGTGCATGGCCTCTGTTAAATAAACTAAACTAATATAAACTACACAACTAATCATATAATGATATCGGTTTGTTCCACGATCCCTGGCGTGGAAAATAGACGACAACGTGGCCACAGCATTCTGTTCACTACCAAAACATATAGGAGAGACAGTAGAATCACAGGGGAGTTAGCAAGCAAGCGAGAGGGGGGGAAAGGCTAGCTTACCCACGCAGCTCCCCTTCTCTGTGAGGAAGCTGTGCATTTTGTGCACGTCGGTCATGAGCTGCGCGTCACCAAAGGTGAAGTAGACCAGGTCCCGGCTCGCCTGGGCAGCTGCCAACATCTGGAGCAGAGCTGCGGGGACAGAAGTGTGTCATTGTTGTTGTTGTTGTTGTTGTTGTGTGTGCAGGAAGAGAGCCCCACGAAACACGATCTGACTCCCCTTTGACTGCTGGGTAGTGTAGATTGTCGTTGAACAGCATGATATACATAACTTAATTTTTTTAAGAATGTTTTTTACACACTATAATATAGAGCTATACGTGAACCTTGTGATTGGATATTTATTGGGACATTTGTAACACAATTATCCAAGTTAAAAAAACACCTCAATGTGAATCTTATTGGAACAAAGCAAACCGTATAGGTTTAAGATGGGTTCAGCCTTTGGTCTCTTCATTCGAGTACCATCGTTATCATCTTGACAACGAGCAGCAGCCTTTAATTACAGATCATTTTACACATCATCACCAGCTGAACACGAAAGAAAAAAAGAAAAGAAAGAAAGAGCAGGTCAGTTAGTATTAAGTCAGGTCGTGGGCTGCCAACTAGACATTAGGTGTGAATCGCACCAGTGGCATCCGGTGAGACGAGGTTAAAGCCAAGCAGGTCTTACAGGTGTGAGCCCACCCCCCCTTCTGAGGACTCTGGATTAGAAGGAGAGCCTGGCTCTGGGCACCAGAGACCGTGTGAATATTTTAAACGCTGTGCACCATGGTCCACGGTCGTCAATTACCGAACGGCGGGAACCATTGGCCCCGTAACGAGCTACGCCGAGTGAAATAATAATAATAACCTGCACAAGATCAGGCCAGATGAATATTTTTCTACACCTGCGCATTTTTTTTCCCCCTCGCTTTGAAGCATCTTCGTTTCCAGATAAATATTTTCCCACAATTCGAATATGTGGGGAGGCGATGTTAGGGATGAGGCAGGGAAGCTAGGGGGATTTGATGGGGGAGGGGGAGGGATGTCGTGTGTTGAGTTAGGGGGGGGCTGCTTCCCCCTGGAGGCGTGTCATTAAGGAGCCAGTGGGTAACTCTGCTCCGGTGGTGGCGGCTAATTAAGCGTGATTAAATGTGCATGGACGTGCGCGCTCGATGCTGCTAGCTCTACTGCTGCTCGCCGCTTCTTCTTTTGACCAGGAAGACAACGTTTTGACAACAGTGTAGGCGAGGATGCGAGGGGGGGAGGGAGAAGCGGGAGGGAGGTGGTGGTGGTGGGGGTATGAGTCACAGCTCTGCCCCTCACTCTGAGAGAAAACTCTTGGAGCAGCAGCAGACCAGATCAATGGTGTTATTAATGACAAATATTAACTCCTGTCAGTGGGTCGATAGGGGGAGGGAGAACAAATAGGCCCGAGAGAAACCAGAGTTGATGAACGGTGAGGCGCTGCGATCCCATGGATTGGTGGATTAGGGTCGACTAGACGGTGCCACAGTAACCACATAGGGATCTGTTCAGTTACAGTGTGTTACTGTGTTGTATAACACATGGGGATGTATTCCGTTACAGTGTGTTACTGTGTTGTGTAACACATGGGGATGTATTCAGTTAGTGTGTTACTGTGTTGTGTAACACATGGGGATGTATTCACTTACAGTGTGTTACTGTGTTGTGTAACACATGGGGATGTATTCCGTTACAGTGTGTTACTGTGTTGTGTAACACATGGGGATGTATTCAGTTACAGTGTGTAACTGTGTTGTGTAACACATGGGGATGTATTCAGTCGCAGTGTTACTGTATTGTTTAACACGTGGGGATGTATTCAGTTGCAGTGTTACTCTATTACACGTCTAACAAATATCAGACTTTAGATTAGTAATCCAGAGCAACACTCTGATGGCAGACCAGCTCAAATCTGGGTGAACGGGGCGTTTCACTTTCATTCACTTCATAGTTGTAGTAGAAACATAGTTGTTTCATCATGTTGCTGGAAGCGGGGATCTGTAAGCGTGTAATTGGCTAACAGTGAACACAAACTCGGCCAGCACTGGTGAACTGTAAAAGTGTCTGTAAAGGTTTCAACACTGTGTAGACTGGCCACTGTAGAAATACACTTATTAAAATCCCCTTGCTTCATCCACTCACGCGAATGAGTTTCCCTTCGGTAGAAAATCTCTGTAAGGAAACGGGAAACTCCCCTTTCAGTTATTGGTTTCACCCCAGAAGTTTTGCTGTAGCACAGTAGGCCTCTATTATTACCGTCTTATTAGTCTTATGTACGGGGGCTCTTACCTTTGAGTCTGGTGTCGCCTCCAAAGACACCGCAGCCCCAGTTCCCCGTGGCCACAGCAGACAGGTGCTCGCTCTTCTCGCCCGGCCGACCAAAGCCACAGTAGGCCTAGGACACAAGAGGACAGAGCGTCTGTAATTTGTGATATGTTGTTAGTCTGTAACCATTGTGCTGATGTCTATCTTGGCCAGGACACTCTTGGTTAAAGGTTAAATAAATAAAAGATAATAAGGCGAACGATGATAAGAAAGGCCATTATTATGTTATGAAAGAAATTATGTTATATATCACGAAAGAAAACAGACGTATTGTGGAACTGTAGGGCCCACTGAAAGGCAAAAGGAGTAAGGAGTCGATATCACCAGTGATATTTGAGTTGGTCGGACTGGACAGCGTTTCATTTTTGCTGCGATAAGACAGAGGAATGCCTGGGGCCCAGTTGCATTCTGCAGGTGGTACTACGTACAACACAAAAACGGTCCCTATTCTGTCTGCCTGCAGGGTTTGATTATTCAACACACACATCTCAGATGAAAGAGACTGGGTGATGCGGTCGGCGTGGCTAAACATACATTTTTAACGCCGCGTTTTATGGCAACTTTGCGTGAACAAGCAGGGTTTCACTGCAATTGGTGTCATATCGATGTCAGATTTGCATATTTGTTACCAATTATACATGAATCCATATAATAATATATAATAAACACACACCACACAATGATAGAAGATAAACCAAATTAAATACATGACACATTCATCCATTAGGCACACATTACTATTGAATGTTTCGGGTTTTTTTACAGTAGAGGAAATAAGAGCAAATTGCGCAAATGAATTGTAACTCCCCTTCTGACCGGTGATCAATCCTTCCCCACTAAAAGGGCAGCCATGACAGTTGGCTAAACAAGTGGATTGATTTCCATGTTGGTGCATTGCTCACTTGCCTGTCAGAGCTGTCAGACTCCACATTTTTGACAACATCAACATCTTGATTTTTCTATTAGTCACAATCCATCTGTGCCGTTTGGCCGGCCACGCCGTCGTCGATCCGAGACCACTCTTGCTGAGAAGATCTATGGCGTCCAAACCTGACGTTTTTTGGCAGATCACAGAGGCCCGTGCCGTCTACTCATTCATCTTCTAACCCCCCTCCCGCTGGTGCATGGTATCGCCGCTTTAGAAAGGTGCAACTTTTACCCCCCCCGCCCCGAGAACAGCACGCATGTTAATTTCACGTCAATTAACATCTGCTCACATTTGATGATCTACTGAGTGCCTAGATACAAGCCACGGGGGTCACCGATTTCATTTTGCGTGTGAATATGTCACGTGTTTCATGTTTTCTTTACCGAGGCCAGAGCAGTTATGTTTTGCAGTTTGTGAAAAGAAAAAAAAGATCAAAGCACACAACATCAAAGAATGGTGACAGACTACACCCTCCCCCACTTCCACTGTCATTAATAATAAAAACCTTTATATCGATGACTACACAGTTACAGATTACACTTACAGCTTAGCCCCGCACCCCCACTACAGCATTCTTTCCCCAACCTTGGGGTCGCCTGGTATGAATATGGGGATTTGCTGTATAAGCTGTCGATATTTGATGGTACATATAGGATAAAAACACGTTCAAGGGTAAAGCTTCTTGATACAAAACAGACCTAATAATTAGCCATGAGCAAACCGCTACTTACGTAGTACTTCACTGGGACATTGATACACTGACAGATGTTTGAAAGGGTTAGAATGATGTGTGTGAAAGCAAAAATGTAAAAAGTTGGGTCACAAGATTTTTCAAGCTAAATGTGGGGTCACAAAAACCAGAACCACTATCCACATGTTCTTCACCTGATGATGTGGATAACATCAATCAGTTAGCTGATAAAGAAAACAAAAGCAGTTGAGGTCAAAAGACACTTACAGGAGTTTTTTTTTAAGGAAGGAAACAGGAAAAGTGAAAAATTGTTTGAAAGCTATAAAGAAATGTTAAAATCGTCAACCCAGCTGAATGAGGGCTTGTGAAGCCCTTTCAGACTGTAGTGTGCGATAAGTTGGAGTACTACTACATTTCGACAACGTACTAACCTTGTTGAGTTCACGGTCAATTTTGTCGGGGTGAAATTGTTCGAGAAAGCTGCGGAACTGCAGCGCATCGATGGCCACAATCTCCGTGCATCTCCTCTGCCACGCATCTCTGACACAAAAACAAGGGCGAGCAGTCAGTTCTCATGTCATCTGTAGAAAGTCTAATAAAACACATACTACCATTCTCCTACCATACTCCCGCACTCTACACTCTCTTGTACTTTTTGAGAGAAGCTGATTAACATGATTTACCTTTTACCATTCAACTTCCAATATTCCCGTATAGACTAAAACATATAGACAATAGATACAACATACAAAAACAAAACATTATATTAACTAACTCACCTCTTACCTGAGAGTGCTTCTTTTATTTACTGCTGCTTGTTGTGTCCTTGTATTGACCTATGTATCAGTTGAGATATAACTACCTTGTATGGACCTATGTATCAGTTGAGATATAACTACCTTGTATGGACCTATGTATGTTGATCTGTTGCCTCTGACCTACAACTACCTTGACTGTGAGTTTTTAAGTTGTGTGTATGGACTGGGTAAGCTGCAAATGAATTGCCCTTCTTGGGTTTCAATAAAGTTGTCTGAATCTAGAGGTAGTACCTTGGAAGGGAGTCCTGGTGGCAGCCTCCCCACTTGTAGCTCTGGGAGTAGCCAGTGTAGGTGCTGTACTGCTCTGTACCTGCAACAACAGAGTCCACAACTGTTAGGTAGCACAAAGCCAATTGTTGGTCATGTGTTATTTTGAGTGTGAGACACTATGGTAACATACTAATAACATTTTTTTTGGATGAATTATGTCTTAAATAAATACATTTTGCCCCTCATACGGGAGATACGGTACCTCACATACAACAAAAACATAATCACCGAAAGGATAAAGCACAAAAAGCAGGAAAGTCTTACTTCCATTGTGGTCCTTTTTACAACAATAAACAGATAATAGCAGAAAAGAAATACAGCAAAACAAAATGAAAAAAACAAAACAAAAACACTATGCATGGGCTGGGCGATGCTGAAAAGCACTTCAATATAATATACACTCACCGGCCACTTTATTAGGTACACCTTGCTAGTACCGGGTTGGACCCCCTTTTGCCTTCAGAACTGCCTTAATCCTTCGTGGCACAGATTCAACAAGGTACTGGAAACATTCCTCAGAGAGTTTGGTCCATATTGACATGATAGCATCACGCAGTTGCTGCAGATTTGTCGGCTGCACATCCATGATGCGAATCTCCCGTTCCACCACATCCCAAAGGTGCTCTATTGGATTGAGATCTGGTGACTGTGGAGGCCATTTGAGTACAGTGAACTCATTGTCATGTTCAAGAAACCAGTCTGAGATGATTCGCGCTTTATGACATGGCGCGTTATCCTGCTGGAAGTAGCCATCAGAAGATGGGTACACTGTGGTCATAAAGGGATGGACATGGTCAGCAACAATACTCAGGTAGTCTGTGGCTTTGACACGATGCTCAATTGGTACTAATAAGCCCAAAGTGTGCCAGGAAAATATCCCCGACACCATTACACCACCACCACCAGCCTGAACCGTTGATACAAGGCAGGATGGATCCATGCTTTCATGTTGTTGACGCCAAATTCTGACCCTACCATCCGAATGTCGCAGCAGAAATCGAGACTCATCAGACCAGGCAACGTTTTTCCAATCTTCGATTGTCCAATTTTGGTGAGCCTGTGCGAATTGTAGCCTCAGTTTCCTGTTCTTAGCTGACAGGAGTGGCACCCGGTGTGGTCTTGTGCTGCTGTAGCCCATCCGCCTCAAGGTTCGACGTGTTGTGCGTTCAGAGATGCTCTTCTGCATACCTCTGTTGTAACGAGTGGTTATTTGAGTTACAGTTGCCTTTCTATCAGCTCGAACCAGTCTGGCCATTCTCCTCTGACCTCTAGCATCAACAAGGCATTTGCGCCCACAGAACTGCCGCTCACTGGATATTTTCTCTTTTTCGGACCATTCTCTGTAAACCCTAGAGATGGTTGTGCGTGAAAATCCCAGTAGATCAGCAGTCTCTGAAATACTCAGACCAGCCCGTCTGGCACCAACAACCATGCCACGTTCAAAGTCACTTAAATCACCTTTCTTCCCCATTCTGATGCTCGGTTTGAACTGCAGCAGATCGTCCTGACCATGTCTACATGCCTAAATGCATTGAGTTGCTGCCATGTGATTGGCTGATTAGAAATTTGCGTTAACGAGCAGTTGGACAGGTGTACCTAATAAAGTGGCCGGTGAGTGTATATCCCATCTCTGTGAAAGCATTGTTCTTTTGTGCATAGACAATGTACAAAACATATGCAATGCATATTTTAAAAAGCGATACATATACCCTTGTTTTTTAGTAATTACAAAGTGATGACATGGGCGCAGCTGTGTTTCGACAAGAGGAAGGTCAAGTTATTACCCCCCCTGGGAGGATGTGAGAGCTCTTGGGCGGGTGAGGAGAGGTGGTAGCACCCTCAGCACTGGTAAAGAAGGACGTGGGTGTGGTGATGGCGGTGGTGGAGCAAATCGCTAGGTTTACAATACAGTCAAACAAGGCCACCAATTAGCCTCTCCCCCTCCCCCCTCCCATCCATTAGGGCTCATTAGTGGCTGGCGGTGGAGCCTCTTAAAGAGGAGCGTGGATGTGAATAAACAGGCTGATTAGCAGCAGGGGGCCCCTGGTCAGCAGCAGCGCTACGAGGGGAACCTCCACAGCTCCCTGCACTTGATGAACGCTAATAATCACCTCCCTGCTGTTTTCTTATTCTACTCACCCCCCCCCCCCCCCCCCCCCACCTTTTCACTGTTTTGTTTCTTATTACAGCTCCCTGCAATCACTGCCTGGGCGAGACAGTTATAAGTACCGCCTCTTGAGTGCCCAACCCGAGTGCAATCTCAACAAATAACCCCAAATTAGATAACGTACTGTGTAGACACTACAGGCGTGCGCGCGCACGCGTGCACACACGCACGCACACGCACACACACACACACACACACACACACACACTCACACACACACAAGCGGCTGGTGAGGCAGCTGTTCCGGTCTCGACTGCGCGGCTCTGCAGAGGGGCGATGGGAACAGTGCACCCAGAGGTACAGGGAGATGGCCATGGGGTGACAGGGGGGACTGGTCTGAGGGCTACCAGGGATCCACATCAATAGCCCGGCTATTGATCCTCTCGCTACCGTGTGGCAGAATGTACAGGAGCATTGGGTTCAGGGACAAAACCGCCACCGAAGAATTGGAGGCGCTCGTGGTGGTAAAAAGCGAGGCACTCGGCAACGTAGAAGTAGCGAGCAAAACGTTTAATTCCAACTGATAATGACAAAAGAGCCGCCCCCCAGCTGTTAAAGAACGTGTGATCCGAGGCCCTAATGAGCAGAGCAGAATCGTTGTACAGTAAAGTGGAAAGTTACGATGACTAAAGCAACACAATGGGTCTGTGACTTCTACTTTGCATTTTGGAAACCAATGGAAGCCTACGGCATCTTAGCAGTAACCACAACCCACCTGTGAGCAGGAGAAAGTCATTGTCACTTGGTCACAGGTTGTTTTATTCGGGATGTCAGTAAGAAGAAAGACATAGAATTAGGCCCATTACAGCATTGTGCTTTGAAGTAACCAGACAACCAGGACCACAACTCCCAACATCTTGAATGAACATGTTTTTTTTTGTGAATAACAACTGAGGAGGGAGGGTTCCCTGGTCCTCTCTCTGCTCTGGCATGTCTGCCTCTGATTTCCGGCTCAGGATCTCCGAGTCCTCTGCCCTCCCCTTGATCCTATTTATACTTGTAACCGCTCCCGATGGCCTACCAAAGATGCAGCAATCATGGGGAATTGAATTTGGCTTTGGCCACTCCTGCACATTTCAATGGCTTGGAATCCATTAGGGCCCCGTCTGTATGCCAGAGCCTAGCGCACCGAGAGGGATATGATTTACCGCCGCCCACTGCAGCGTGACTAAGGTTTGCACTTGTAAAATAAGGGAAACGGAAAAAAATAAAACTAAACAGCGGCAAGGTTTAATAAAGATGATGGAATGGAAGAGTCCATTAGAGAAGAGGGTCCTGGGAAGGTCTTCCTGCTCTAATTCATTCGGGGCCTGATGTAATAACGTTAAGTGGCATGCGTGGAGGAGGGGGAGTGGGGGGGTAGTGGGAGCAGGGCCAATCTGAAGGTGACTTCTCTGATGGGCGGGGTCCCGGGCGCTGTCTGCTGACTGGGAGCCGCAGAACTCTCAGCTCCTACTGCTGGGGGGGGGGGGGGGGGGGGGGTCTGTACTCCTTCTGTTCAGATTCAGATCCAATCACTCCAATACAATACATTTCAGATATTATTAATAATGAATGATTCAAATTGTTTGCGAAATACGTTTTTTAAGTCAAAGTATTATTAAATGTCACCACAAGCCCATGCCTCTGGCATGAATGCATCTTCTAGTGGAGAGCTATATTTTTCCCCTGGCATGAAGATTTTGTCAGCTATTAAATGCATTCAGCCATGACCCACGTTAGGCTTAGCAGACCTCTCAAGGAGCAGCACTCAGCATTTCATGGCGTTTTCATACAGGTCCGATTCAGGCCACAAGATGCTACTTAGTCGCATTCATCATTTGGTCTGTTTTTTTTGTTGTTGAAACAAACCACACTTTGTAGAGCAATGGCAAACGGTCGAACACGTCATTCATCTATATGACAAAAACATTTCAGAGGGAAGCTCAATAAATCACTTACTGGTTCTAGGCAATGATGGAACAGCAGCAGCAGCGTGTTACAATGTTGGCATTTAGCGTTATGTTTGTTATGTGTTCCTACCAAATGAAGATAGTTGAGGCTACAGAACTGAACAATGTGTTTCTCGCGGCTCATAGAGAAAAAAAAAAGAGAGGGTCCCCACGTCGCTGAATGCCTGACATATGTTCACCTTGTGAGCCTTTGACACAAAAGAAAAGGAGTGGTACGGAACATACTGATTTCATTACCCGTTTTACCACATCATCATCACCTTTATCCCAAAATGCACGGTATTGGTTCACGTAGAGATTACGTTCTCACCTATCACAAATCCATTAGTAGTAGGGATGTTCCAAGTGACTCATTTCCCTGACGTTTAAACAGAAGTTTTGGAAACGACAAGTCGACTAGTCTAAAAGTAAGAAAACTCTCAGAAAACTGTCAAAATGCTGCAGATTTTAATCTGCAACAGGCCAAACATTGTCTAAGGCCAAACATTGTCTAACAAATATTGGGTGTATTATAACAGCCATTTTAAATGCTTAATCACATTTTTCAATAAACAAATAAATGCGCTAAAAAGTGGGCTTGCATTTTGACCATTGCACATTATCAGACAAAACATGACACCAACTCACTAAATAAAAGTTATCCAATAACGTAGTTATTGAAATATTGAAATTAATATTCACCGTAACAAAAAAAGGTGCGACATTCGGCTCTCATGTAATGAATGTGTTCTGCATCACACCAGTTGAACTGTTCGGTAGGGGGAAACAGGAGTTGTCTAGCTTTGGAAGTTTAAATCTAAATCATCCGAAATACTGTAAGTCTTTGTCTGTCAAGAGACGTGATAACAATGATCGTGGTACTTTTTTTCTGTTTCTAATTTTATCAATCATTTGTGAGCAAGCTGTTCGCGTGAGCAGCCATTCGCTCTAACTTAGAAGGCCTTAAGAATACATAAGTAGTAAATATAATCTGGCAGATCATGGTTTCTTTACTGTGAAACAGACTGAATTGATTGACATTTCTATAAAACAGCGCAGTAGACCTTCTGCGGGAGCACAAGCTCGTTCATACATCCATGGTTATTATTCACTGTCTAAATAATACAGTTCATACATCCATGGTTATTATTCACTATCTAATTAAAATAGGTATTTAAATACAATTAAGAAAAGACCAACTGATTGCAAACGGCATTGCACCTGACATAACCGGGCACTGTTGAGAATTGTGAACCAGATTAAATTAAATTATTAAATGAATGATTAGATGTTTTGGGAAACTACACATTGTTTAACGTTGGTTAATTAGGACTATTAAAATCATGGTCTAATTCTTATATGCATATTCTATCAAGAGTGCATGGCATGCTTCCGCGGTTTATGCAGGCCTATCGGCAGAAGGCTTTTCTGAGAGAGAAAAAAATGCGTTTAACCGACTACTATTTCTGGTGCCGACTACCAAGCACAGCAACGCGCACATCTAAGTGATGTGCGCGTTGGGACTGGGGAGGAAGAGGAGGAGGTGGTGGTGGTTGGAGGAGGTGGCTGAGGGACTACTTCGGAGAATCAACCCCATGGGGTGCCTGCTGTCTTCACTCCATCTGCATTGAGTGGGTCTTTCCCAATTTGTTTGTTACAGCCGCCCTTTACCAGAAAACAGTGGGACGCGAATGGTGCTCAACGGAAGAGACCCAGCAGGGGCAATCAACCTCCAATAACCCAAGCCCCTGATGGTGCACTCCAGCATTGGCAATCATTGGGGTTGGTGTGGCCATGTCGGGTGTGTGTTTGTGTGTGTGTGTGTGTGTGTGTGTGTGTGTGTGTGTTGCAGACAGGACGGTGGGGGGGGGGGGGGGGGGGGGGATGTTGCCTAGAACAGGTACAGGAAAACATTGAGTGATTGCTGCAGCCAATTTTAGGCTGGTCTCAGGGCTTGTCCGGCACACTCTGACAGAACAATGCTTTTACAGCATTGTGCCAAAGGTGCTCCTCTGAGGTCTTTTCTCTGACTCAACAAGTGAACCATGTGCATGTCGGTCTCCCCCCTGATTAACTGAGAGCCTCCGGAACAAATGATCTCAGATTTCTGAGTAAACGGTGTAAAAATATCCCTTCTGGTGTCCTCACAGTGTACGTGTTCTGCGATTGGCTGACCGACCTGTGATGATCAGACACTCATCGTGGCCCAGGGCTTCTGTGAAGAGCCGGGAGACGATGAGCTCCGGGTTAATCAGGAAGCGGATCTCCTCCTGGACCAGGCCAGAACTGGTGACACCCCCGCCCACGAACTGGTTGGCAAAATCCACCTGAAAAACAACGCGAGTCTATGAGTAACCTGAATTAATATGCAACTTTACAACCAGCACATCTCCTTTACTTTAAAGGTATAATATGTAACTGACACCGAGTGTTTAAACTGCAGATTGGAGAGAGTTGTCTCTGCCTACCTCTTCCCTCTTCCTTCAAGCTCACGCGGGTTGCCAGGCTGAGGACACCGAACGAACACGAACGCAAGACGAGCCGAGCGCAATTACTATTTTGACAATGACAAGTGACGACAAGTCCTACACTGTAAGTTTATCAGCTAAGGTATATGTTTGCAATTTATTTATTGGGTGCAAATTACAAAGTGGGCAGAGTCAACTCAGACAATAGTGAATCGCAGGCCAAAACAAAAACAGATGCTCTGACTCGGAATGGACATTTGAAAGGAGAACATACTGGCTGTAGCGTTGTTGTCGGAGAAGCCAGTATTTCAACTTGCATGTTTCCCTAATCTCTGATGACATACCATGGTTCTTTTATGATTAAGTACAGTAAATATGTGTTACATATAGCTCATTTTACTATACTTCTCAATAAAGCTCTTATGTCACAAAAAAAATGTGATTAATGTACACACAAAAAAATACATATATCTGAATAATGGTCGGAAAATGTTTTTGGGTCTAAAATGTTATTCTGCCATCTTGTCTCTGAAAAGCTGATCAAGATGGTAGCCGGAGGTTGTGACGTGCAAATGTCCCAAGATGAGCTCTTACCAGGACAGCACTCACTTGTGGCACAATTTCTTTAGTTTTACAAGTAAAAAAAAACGGCATACACAGATTTAAATTAAAAACTGTTGTTATAATTCCATAGCTGTCATTTACACTGGGGACATGTCCCTACCACTTTTTGAAATGGCCAATTTTGTCCCCATCACAAAGCATAATTTGTTCAAATGTTCAAATGAAAAATAGCTTGCACAAGACATGTTAACTAACAAATGGGAATGTTTAGATAAAGGTTTATTTGCACAATAAAAAAACCTACAATGCAATGTAAAATCCCCCCCAGCCTACTGATTCTAAAATTACCCAAAAATTTTGATGTGCCGTTATACCATTTTTTTCTCGCCATAATCATGTACTCTGACCTCAAAGCCAACCCCAATTACATTGCCTAAAATCGCGTATGCTTAAAACAAACGTTGAACTTTCTTTTTTTCATCTGAGCCCTTACGTCCCCACCACATTTCAACAGAAAGTGACGCCCTTGTTTAATTCCCGTCTTCAGTGTCTCAGTGTTGCCATTGGCCACGTTCCACACCCCCATCTGCGGCTGCGTGTACTCGGTCACCCAGCTTCCTACTGGAGGAAGTTAGCTTTGACAGGCTGTCGGCGCCCTTGCACCCTCACCCCCCGTCCCCCGCCTCACCCGACACATCCATCAATCCCGCCGGCGTCGGCGTAACCCCCGGAGCTGGTCATGTGTGCCCATCAGCCGTCAGCTTGTGGCAAGCAGAGGCAAACACAAAAAAAGGTGAAGGGGAAATGGGGTGGAGGAGAGGAGGGGCGAACGCTGCGTCCTGACAATGGCAACAGAAGTGTGGCCGGCGGGCGGCAGGGAGGTTGGGCCCAGAGGCCGCGACCCCGCTCCCAGAATGCACTGCCTCGTGTCAGCCGCTCCCCATAGAAGCCCTTTCAAGCTGCTGTAAGCATTGTGGGTGATGGACTGCAGAAGCCAGTGCCTCTGTGATTGACTACATGGAATAAACCGGCGGAAAATCCTCAGGTTTTACCAGGCATCAGCCGCTTTAACAGGACAGCTCAGTAAAAGACTAAGGGTGCTTTGTGAAGGTGAGCTTGGCCTCCGTCTGACGTAGGGAATGGTTATAAGTGATATCTATTTGTGTGTTGATAAGAGGAGATATTGTCTGCTTACCTGCAGCATGCCGTAGCCATCGTCCTCGATGGTGCCTTCACATGTGATGTGGAGCCTAGTGAGCGGAGAGCCGGAGCTGGGAAGATAGGGTAAATAGAATAAGAGAAATTAGAAATGTAAATGTGATTTTCAAATTCAATTTAGTTAGAAAAGAGTAAAAACTGAAATTCAGCCATGTCTTCATTGAAGTCACATAGGGACAAAATGCTCTACCTTTTCCAATCTGGTGGTGAATCTAGCATTTTCCGTGTAAATGTGACGAGTCCCGTCGGCACTGGAAAACAAAACAGGTCTGTGTTGTTTCGCACATGATCTCACAGCTTTTTAAAAATGCAACTCTGAAATGTTTTAATAATGTCTTAATGTCTTTATCATTTAGCAAGCTTCCACTGCTTTAACCTCTCTAGGCCAGGAAATGTCAATTTGAAATTGTACTGAAATTTCCAGGAGTCGGAAACCAGTTACTTTTTATTTGTATACAAATATATGTATCATCGTCAAAGACTCAGCATGAGACAAACATACAACATTCAAACTTACTACTCTCAGTGACACTTTCGAAATAGTACATCAACGTTTTTAACTTTTCAATCTTCCTTGAAGAAGCCCCTTCAAACAACCTACAGACAGAAGAGAAAAGTACACTTCAGTCGACACATTCAGCAAAGCATTCCGCCTTTTTTCAACTCTGCTAAGATTGCTTTCTACCATTTGTATGATCATTTTCAAACACATTATTTGACCATCAAAGTCAACAACCATCTCTTTTTTAAAAACTCATTTAAAAAACAAGTAAAAACAAGAGAGGCACGGCAGAGACTCGTGGCCTAAACCTCCATCCCATGAGAGTTCAGTCAGGCGAACTTTTCTGACGTTGAATTAGCTCAGCTCCAGCTCTCCCTCCCTTTCACCCGCTGCCCGATTATGTGGAAGCTCCTCCGATGCTACAGCCATGTCACTTGCCCTGGGCCTGCCGGGCCCATCATACTCTGCACAACACCTCTTACACTCTTAAGACCCCAAAAGTGTGTGTGTGGTGTGGGGTGGGCATCACACCTTAGGGGTACATTAGGACGTTTTATTTCCCTTTCCAAGAAGAAGAAGAGGTGAGGTACCCCCCCCACCCCACAAGCAAAACAAATTCTGTAATTCTCCTTCTGAAAACGAATAGATCAACACACGCACGCGCGCGCGCACACACACACACACACACACACACACACACACACACACACACGCACACGCACACACACACACAGTGAAGCGTGGGGGTGGAAGGGTGGGGGGGTGGCGGTGTTACCCCCAAGCTTTAGGGCGAGTGGTCTGTTCTTAAGAAGCCCTCTATGGCACGCCTTAACAATTGGGAGCAACATTCTCATCCGAGCACAAATGGAATAACGACACGCAGGCTGCGAAGCACTGAGAGCCCTTCGGGGCCCCGGGGACAAACTCATTCATCCACGACCACTAGCGCTTTCCATTTCTCCTGTCTGTCAGCTGGGCCAGTGGAAGCGACGTGGCGTCTTGTAGCCCTGAGGGGCCGAGCGGTCTTTGACCAGCGCTGGCTCGTCGTGGAAGAAGCAGGCTCTTAGTGATAGAGGGACAATGTCCGGGCAAAGCAATGTCTTTGGCAAAGCAATAATGGCAAACATTGAATACCGAATGATGTAACGCAGACGTATTACATGTCACAAAAGATGCGGGAGGTTATTATGTAACCATGAGGAGTATAAAGAAACATCTCTCACTCTACGTTGTGTATTATTACTTTATATATATATATACACTCAGCCCTATAAGCACATCGGTTTTGCAATCTGCATTAAGATGTAAATCTGCTGTGATATTTCACTTAGAGAAACTCTCCTAGTCTAGCCTATACAAGATAAAAGCAAGATAAAAGACAGCAGAGCTTTGTTGCCCATCTCACATTAGCGACCAGAGTTCAGACTGACTTGTTGGCCAACATTGTTCAGACCATGGGGTCTATTTTGGGATGTTCCTTTTAATCACAGGAAAGCTTTGCTGCGAGTGAGATACTGACGGAGGAGTCTGTTGTTGCGGTCCGCTCCACACAAACCAGCCAGCGGGGCCCCTCTCCATTATCAGAGCAGCCATCCAAGTCGTTGTTAATCTAATTCCACTCTCCATTTAGGTAATTACACTGCAATGCCCACAGAGATGGCACGCCACCGCCACGGTGATGTATCATGACCGGGGAACGACCCCCCCGCCCCCGACTTTTAAGGAATCACGATGTTCAGCACAATGTTGACTTTAAAAACGATAAACACCATCAAATAATCCAGAAAAAAAACAGACCATTATGTATTAGGAATTATACATAAGGTTTGGAAAAGGGAAGAAGCTAAAGCTTAATGTAGGTCTGGAGTCACGGGTCTTTAAAAATCGCTGGCTTGCTCAACAGTGGCGACCTGTGGGGCAAAGGTCAACGATGTGATGTGCATCGATGTGAGCGCTATGCGGTTAGCAGCTATGAAGTGCGTTCAAGTGATGGACCAACGCTGGTCCATCCATTAGAACCTTCCGTGGTGATAGTGGACACACAACACAGGAGTGGGAGCCCCTGTTGAAGCTGTACTCATTTACCTACATGGGTATACATGGAGATGCATGTAAGCACATAATAATAATAATAATAATAATAATAATAATAATAATAAATTTCATTTTTATAGCGCCTTTCATCAGGACCCAATGCACTTTACATGTCAAAGAACAAAAAAAATAAATGATGTGGAGCCTAGTGAGCAGAAAGCTGGAGCTGGGAAGATAGGGTGAATTGAATAAGAGAAATTAGAAATGTGAATGTGATTTTCAAATTGAATTTAGTTAGAAAAGAGAAAAAACTGTCTTAAATGAACTCTCCATTTAGGTAATTACACTGCAATGCCTACAGAGATGGCACGCAACTGCTGTAAATAAAATAAAATAAATAAATACATTTAAATAAAATTATTTTTTAACAGAAATGAGAAAAGCTCAGGGTCCAAAGGCCAGGCTAAGTAAGTGGGTCTTAAGTAGGGCTTTAACAGAATTTTGATCGAAAAGTGTAATATCCAAATCGCAGGAGCTGCAATTGTTAGCGCGACTCACACGCCGTACGTAACCCAGCCGCGTGCGGCTCTCAGCCCAGCGCTACCTGTAGAAGTTGATGTCGGGGTAGTTGGCGTAGTCGGACTTCCTGGAGTTGCGGCGCGGGAAGGTGCAGAAGAAGGCGTTGGCCAGAAGGCAGGCCACCTGCTCCTGGGACAGGGTGATGGAGCACTCCTCCCCTTCCTTCAGGAGCGGGATCGGCTGGATGGGGGGAAGGGAGGGAGACAGAAGACACGAGTGAGAAGAAGGTCAAAATCATTTGTTTTTGCGTCAATTTGCTTAACAAGGCGCCGGGATTTGTTTGCGTGGAAACAAGACCCTGTTCTGAACCACTCACAGGAGTAGAGGGGTGAGGGGGGGCGAGGGGAGGCGTCCTTAAAATCAGCCTGGGTGATTACAATCAAGTCGACAAGCTTACCCTCCGCCGGAGCTCAAAAAGTGATTCACACTCCTGATAAAAGTCTAGGGTTTGTTAATCAACATCAACAGACTAACATACAGTGGCTGATGATCCCAATGGACAGTAGCTACAGAGAAGAGAAAAATGTCTACCTACTATTCGGCTGGTCATAGCCTTCAGTGACTTACCAATTCAATACAACAACAAAAAAAATCAGTTATCAAGCTCGTTTCCAATTTTGCGGGAGTAAGTGGGGAACTTATCTTGCATCGTCTCAACCATTAATCTCTGTGACTTTGCGTCATAGACAGGCCATAGATTTCAATAGGCCCCGAGAACGGGATTCGGGATTTGAAATCGATCTAATTCCAGCTTCTCTATTTTCGGACTTATTATGGCCAAGTGTAGTTGAGAGTGGTGGGCAGACTAGACCAGACTAGACGTAGAACACAACTTTTCAACAATCATCCCTAGTGAAATGGAATGGGGTTGACCATTGCCGCCGAAATATTTTAGGATGAAATTTGGGGTTTGAGAGGTGGTAGTGTAAACAAAAGTACACCGGCATTGACACACATTTAGCACAGCAAGCATGCAAAATGTAATGACCAATGATGAACCACTAGGCAAACCGCCCAAACCCATCATAACAAGCTGGTTCCTGGTTCAGACGCACACAGAGACCGCACTTCCTCATCCACGGTCTGAACGTCAGATGACCGATAGCATCATAAACCACCTGATAAAGTGACTGTGAATCACCCCGCACCATAACCTCGTCAATCATTTCCCACTACCATTTCCTAAGATTGTGTGTCAACGTGCACCCTGACCTCTACGGGGCAACCCGGTGTGGTGATATACAGGACCGGGGGCGAGCGGCTACCCTATGGGCTAGTATGGAGACCGGTGAGGAGGGAGATTTACCTTGGTGCACAGCTCAGACGCTCTCAGTGCTAATTGAACCATGTCTGGCAGCAGGGAGTCGAACAGATGTTGGGCAGCATCCGGCTCCAGAACCTGGGAGGGAGGCGGGAAGGAGGCGAGAGAGTGAGAGAGAGCGAGAGAGAGAGAGACAACATGTTTACGTCTGATTTTCGCCAGAAGGCTCAGCTGGGACAATATCATCTGTTGGCGCTGATTAGTCGAGATAGAAAAGATGAGCAACGTCAACAGCACGGCACTTCAAAATGTTAAGACGTGTGCGTGTAATGAAATCAAGATTGGTGAATATGTATAAACAAACGAAAACAAGACCACATTTCAACATCCACATCTCTATCCAAGTAATTTTAATTATAACCACAGAAGGCCCCACAACAGTCACACGCTTGTGTGGCTGGTCATCTTCATTGCGCCAAAGTCTAACTCAAGTTTAAATCAGTTATCAATAATTTCTCATATCGGAAATATCGGTAAAGCAGACCGTAACCTCATCTTACTTGAACACTTGGGAAAAGGTGATTTGAAACGTGCACATGGATAATCCAAAATCTTTTCTGACGCGGTTGTCATCCTAACATCTCAAGTTTCAAATATTAGCATCATAGTAGAACAACCAGCCATCCAATCACAGAAGGATGGCTGATGGTAGCCAATGCATACTGCTCTTATTTACTGTCCTATTGGCCGCCTGAATGTCAGCATGATCCATCAAAGGGCAATTTCATCAAGGTTGCACGACCATGCCAGCTGATTACACCGGTTTCCTGGAGGAGATGCAGATCTGCGATGGAGGAGAACTGGAGATAAGGCACTGCGCTGGTTTCCCAGACACAAAAAAAAAACCCTCCACTTGGCTTTTTCAGCACGGGACATTTATATTATGGCAAGAGGGGGACTGGCTAAACTGCTGTCATAAGTAATGACCGGGCTGACATCATAAAATGTTCCTTGGGTGTAATGAATGAGCAACGACGGACAAGACCGGACTGGGGGGAGGGGGAGGGACGGGGGGCTAGCTGAGGTAGCACTAGCACTGAAGTGCCTTAAATCAGCGGCAGAGACAGCACATCAAATCAACTGAAGCAACACTGCGAGTCGCTTCGACACGGGTCTATAGATCATGCCGAGAGGTGTGGACATGGGAAAAGCAAAGCTAGCGCCCCCCCTCCCCCCAACAAAACAACAACAAATGTACACCACAAAGCTGCACATTTTCCTCCCTTCCTAACCTATGACCACTGGTCAAGAGCAACCAAGCAGTGATGTTTGATCGCCTCTCCGTGCTGTACGATTATACTCGCTATACTGTGGCCGCGTCAATACCAAACCCACATCCAGTGGTCTTCGCAGCCATACCGTAAATACATTTCTGGCTGGAGACAGACAACAAAACCAAACAATTGTGATGCCGTCCGTCAGGGATAGTTCTGCTGCACAGATGAATATTCAATGAAGGCCCTGTGTCCTGTCACTCATGTTCACCCCCCCCACTGCACTCTGCTCCACCATGACGTCCCCAGGAAGGCGGAGAAACACACAAACATGATGAATGGGTGGAAAACAAGCTGCACCACTTGCCAGAATCATAATGTATGAATGTATGAAAATGGTTGAAAGTTGTAATGGGATTTAGAGGCATGCTTTAAAAGGTGCAGTGTGTAGAATTTAGTGGCATCTAGCCGAGCGGACTTGGCAAAAAATGTAATATAATACTTTTTTAATTTGTGCATTTGTAATTCCATGAAAATAAAAATCATTGCATTTTTGTTACCTTAGAATGAGCCCTATTATATCTACATAGGGAGCGGGTCCCCTTCCACAGAGCCCGCCATATGGCGGTGCAACAGTGTTGAGTGTCAAGAAATGTTTGATGGATGTAAAGATAATGAAATGGCAGATTAACCCTTAATCAATTATCTTGACATAAAAAGACATACAAATCTGAATATTCACACAGACATTATAATGTCAATACAACCAATAAAGACACCATATTAAATACAATTTAAAAAATGTAAAACCAAAACCAAAATACAATTCTGTGTTAAATACGCTATAAGATATAATTATCTAAAAGTGTTTATATAATCCTAACCTCTAGGTGTAATGGTGTTTCTTCAAACACCATTGGTTTTATAGTATATAAAAAAACATATGATTTGACATACATGCTGCATGCGATCAGTTTGACAGCATATGGATGAAACGATGCATTCAGATGAGATGTAATGTCAGACATTTCAAATTCCTGACAAGCTAACTAAACGTGACCTTTTGGCAGAAGATTAAATTACTTCTCTTGACTCCCACTCCCCCTTCTAGGGCCTGCAACCTCTGCCATTCTCAAAGACAAAATCCATTACCGAATATGTGCAAAATGGCACACACACACACACACACACACACACACACACACACACACACACACACACACACACACACACACACACACACACACACACACACACACACACACACACACACACACACACACACACACTTTCCTGGAGATGTGATGCCTCATCAACAACAACAACAACAACAATTCCCTGAATGGATTGATGTCACACAACGCAGAGTGGTGGGCCCATGTAGCCGTGGACAACAGCCCCCCCCCCCCCACACACACACACACACACACACACACACACACACGACCCCCTCCCGTTTGAAAACAGACCACTGTTACCGCTACTCCTTACAGGCTGAGTGAAGAGCGCATGAATGGAACACGGGCATCAAAAGAATGAAGTCCTGCATAATGGAGGGATGTTCTTCGGTTTCATATACATGATATGGCAGAAATGCGCAGCCATGTTTTCTCAAACACAGCGCTTTATGGACCATCGATAATGAATGGCAGATGTGGAGAATGGCAACTATCAGCTGAGGAGTCATCCAGCGCACGAACCAATCAAACGCTTACATTTTTACCAGCAGTCACCAGGGATTGTGAACTCTGCTATAATTACCACGATGGCAGACAGACATAAAATTATAATGTCTCATCTGTGCTGATGAAACCTAACACAAAATGAGCAACGCATTTCCAGGGTCCAAAATTAACAACTGCCACCACCAAATGGCTGATAGATTTGACCATTTGGCAGGAAAAAAATTCAGGGTTGCATATTAAAATAATTGCTTGGCCAGTAGATTTCTCCACTCTGGCAGGTAAAAAGACACAATTCTAAAAGTTAATTTTGGACCCGATGCATTTGGAGCCACTCATGAACCTATGACAAGCAACATGTTCACTTTGGACAAATGCGTGTACATGTAAATGTAACTGACAAAGCATTATTGGACAAAATAAATAAATAGAACAAACTTTCAATTCCAAACTGCTGATCTGAACTGAGTCTGCTCTAGACTCCTTTGTTTTAGATATAAACAAAAAAAAACAGACTACATGTGAAACGTCACCAACAAGCAGTCTGCACTACTTCCAAATGTCTTCATGGTTCGTTCTGTGCGCCAGCAGATTGTTGCATTACGAGTTAAAGCACAGAGCTCTCCATTTCCCTCTTCATAGAATAATGAGGAGACTTGGCGGTGCATGGCAGTATATTTCTAGTCACCTTGAAACGCAATGATGACATGAAGTCACATGAACCTACCTTGGTGCAGTATGAATGCCACGCTGTGAAGTCCCATCTCTTGGAATGTGCGACATTATATTTCAATATCGAGTTCTGTGAAAATAACATGCAACAATTTATTCATTAAGAAACTAAGATTTCTGAATTGTTCACTTAACACATGCGTTTTTTTCTTCCCCAGAGCGCCAACTGTGGCTCTCAATTTTTCTGGGATGCTGGCACCATCTACTGGTAGATGGTACAACATCCACACATCCATCCTTCTATTGTTATTTCCTCCTTTATACAGTACATGCTCTTTAATTGATCAATTGAAATGTTAATGGTATAAACTGTATAATAGTTTGCCAATTGTCGATGCTTCCTGTTTAATGCAAGTGTGACCTTTGAGGCGGATCAGCCACCTGTTCACGTTCCCATCCTAGCCTAAGAGCTTGCACCCCTTGTTCCTTCATTTTTCGCTTTATGATAAAAACCCCTAATGTTAATGTCCCTCCTCACCCCTATTCCTGCCTACATGTGTTATGTGTTACTGTCCCTCCACTACTTGCTATAAATGTTAAGCCTGGCTTAGAAGATGTTTGGTGAGCCACTCAGAGCGTATAGCTGTGCATCTTCCCATGGTCAAGCTTTCATAATTTGTTTTATTTTTATTTAAACTTTATTCATCCAGGTAGATTAAAAATCTATTTCGTAAGGGTGACCTGGCTAAGAGGACAGCACAGAGCAGGGTAAAATAAAACACAAAACATACAACAGAACATACAACATTTGGCGGTACTAAGCATTTGGCAAAAGAAAAATCAAGTGTATAGATGGCAGCCAACATATATCCAATGTTTATCTAGTGTCAATGTGGGTTTTCTTCAATACAAATACACACCTATATAGATTAAAGGAGAGCACTTGATGGGGAGCGTAGATGAATACACCATGTAAACAAAGAAAGGACGGGCAAACTCCAAGGGCTGAAACCAATACCAATGCCTTGACAAAAACGGTCACCTTTAAATCCTGTGAACTTGTGTATTTCATCCTCAGCGTGTCCTGGATCAGCTCCCATCGGCTTTGACTCGACCGCTCCCGGGTTTCCTGCAAATGCAAAACCACGTTGTCACATTCAAATAATAGTGCCGCCAATAGTTACTTCTCAGTTACACCAGTTTCTGTATGTAGTTTGTATATTAGGTGAGCTGGTTGCTGTGCCAATAGTGTTGTCATTGTCATGTCGACCTGGATGAAGAATGCTATGTAAAAACATGTTTAAATGACGGAGTGGGATTCGAGCGTACCTCATTCAGTACGGGAAACAAGTTCATCTTTGAGCAAGGCATCTTTACATGGATGTTATCCCAGGCATCCTTGAATGTGGAAGGATACGGGATGGGAGCTAAACCACGCTGAAGAAGATCCGTCTGTTATTGCGAGTCACAGAAAAACAGGATTATAACATATGACATTATTTTTTTTCTAACCCTAACCCTATCTAATGTTGTTGCATAATTTCCATTTGAACCACAACATCACGGTCCAAAATGTACTTTTAGAATTGTGCATTTTACCTGCCAGGGTGGAAAAATCTACCGGCCAAGCAATTGATCCATTGAAATTAACCCTGAATTTGTTTTACCTGCCAAATGTAAACTATCAGCCATTGGCTGGTGGCAGGTGTTCATTTTGGACCCTGCATAACATTTAACAACAAAATATCTGAATATTATTGCATCTAAATTGTCCAAAAGGAATGAGCAGTTCCGACCCTTATCAACACTGTGTGCTGGCCGGGACAGTCTCTCAGTGGGGGGAGACGCTGGCCACATTCAGGCATCCTCCTCAGCTCGCTTATGGGCGTCCCAAGCCAGGTGACATCAGGTTCATCCTCTGGAGGAGAGGTGTCCATCTCCGGAGACTCTGTGCTGCTCTGCTGCCTCCGCCTCGAAGAAAAGGCGGGTGACGGCGTTTTCGGAAAGAAGTCCGTTATTTTAGGCTTGCTCGTCTTCGCAGAGCCTCTTGAGCTTTGTCCCTTGGCCTCGAAGGAGGCAGAGGGGGCGGCGGTGGCGTTGTCCACCTCCAGGCTTTCGGGGGTCAACGGCTGGGTGTCGTCCCCCGGGTCAGCAGCGTTATCGTGGGCAGGCGCTTGCTCTTCTTCAGCGTCGTCCACCCATTCAGCAGCAGTGGACTGCTGGGAGGCGTCCACGTCGTCAGCCATCTCAACATCGTGCACTTCCGCCGTACCGTGAGGTTTTCTGGGTTTAACGAGCCAATTTTCAAGAGCACCCCTGAATTTATGTTGCAGCTGCTTGCGACTGTTTTTTTCTGCTTGCAACCGATGTGGAAATGTGGCTTTGACCCCACGCAGACCGCTGGTTCCACTCTTTGGCCTCGCGTTCATCTTCTGCTCGTTGTTGGTTGCTCTTCGACCTTCATCCATTGTTACATTATCTGGGAATACATGAACAAATAAATCACTTTACTTTCAGATGTATCCCAACGCGATTTAATAATTGAGACAATCATTAGCTGAATTGGTCTTTCCATATTAAGTGGGATTTTCTACAAAGACTCAAACTGTTGCCCGAAACCTTACCTTTAAGAAAAGACCTTGGACAACTTTTTGTATGAATTTCAACCTTCAGTCTTTTGGAAATTGGTTCACGGTCTGTCAAACAAGTGATTCTGCAGACAGATAAAACAAGGATGATTTTACAAATAATACTATACAAGTCTTCAGGTAGGTTGAAAGGTCACCATTTTACATATTAATTAAGATGCATACTTACAAAACAACTTGTGTTACAACAGCTGAAGAATAAAGATTTTGATTTGGCACTCCTTTTAGCAGGAACTTAATGAAACTCCGAGCCATACAAACCTATTAAATAAAAACTATAAACATATCACTAAACTACCTTGCAGAATATTACGCAGAGTATTACAATTGCGGCATAAATGTATCCCTACACTTTATTTGGGTACTACTCAGCGCCCTCGTCCATCCAGTTTTAGTGCAATATTCAGACAACGTCTCTATGATGGCACATGTAGGATGTAGAATAAGGATAAAGTATGCAAAGAACTAATACAAACTTAATCTCTAGGACACATCAAGTGATATATTTAATCATTTTGAGCAGCTGTTGGTTTGCACGTCTGCCGTCTAACCGTTGTTCAATTTCACCGAACGAAACACTTCCGCATGTGTGAGAGAAACGTCACGAGCAGCGCTGTGGACATGCGCAGTCATGCGGAAATTTCCTCATGACTGCGCATGTCCGCAGCGCTGCTCGTTACCATGGCAACCAGTGGCAGGCCAGCTCTGTGGTTCTTCCACCGCCATGATGATCTTGTTCCTAAACTAAAAGGATATACACTTCCACGAAAACATAATGTTCAACTTCTAGAAAATAACCTATACGCTAAAAGAGTACTTTTGTATCTTTTATGTATGTTAAACGATACAAATGTTGGGAATGTTGATGGCTGACCAGGTGTGGCAGTGATGTAGAATAATAGCAATGTAAAGTAATAGACATAATGCTGTATAGTGAGAGACATCCTGGTGAACTAAACCTTAACTGAATGTCTAATGATGTGTAAGAAATTAAAGACACAGGGGAACCAGCTACTAGATCTCTTCTTCTAGTGCGTAGAAGAAGTGTTAGACTGCAACTAGCAGTCTAACACATCTACTCTTCGGCCACTTTCATAAAATAAATAATATGACTTGTGTTTCTCACTGAAAACAGATGGTCTTCCGTTAACGATCAGTTTGAGTGTAATGTTTCACCCAGGGTTGAGCCACAGGCAAATTTTGATTTCCCTGATCTAAATATTTTTAGCATTTTAAGACGTTTTGAGAGCAAATATTGGATAACTAGCTTTAAAACCCGTCAGTAGGCAGTAGCATAAATGATCTGTCAAGCAGTAATATATGAGAATCAGGTTAAATGTTGTTATACAATAATATATTTATACAATTATACTATAGTATAGCCTATTAATACACTATAATTATGCTAGGTGTTTGTGTTGTTGTTAAATTGAGCCTATTCCACTGTAATTATCAAAGAACATAATTACATGGTAATTACATTGTTTGAATTTGATCAGGTCAGTTTTTGTTTGTGTTGAACAGCACAGGAACATAATGCTAAATCCTGGGAACAGTGGGCAGTCACCCATCTTGTCCCGTATCTCTTTCCTTCCCAAAGCTGAGCTTTGATTGACGGAGTCTTTTCATTTTCCTCTCTGTCTCAGTGAAGAACGTAAACACAGGGTTAATGGATATTTATATGTAAATGTTACCGGCCTACGCTAGGATAATCTTGCAATGAAAATAAAAGATATATAGGGGTACCTCATTTTAAAATGAATTTCAACCTTTTAGATAAACTGAATTTAAAGAAAAGCATTTTGTATACAGGGGGCGCAGCTTGCCAACAGGCAAGGCAGGCAAATGCTTGGAGCCCCGAGCTGCTAGGGGGCCCCCACGAATTGGTCGCAGGCCCCCCCCCCACCCCCCGTCGGTCGTAGATCCGGGGTGTGTTACGATCGCGCGTGACCCTTCACCCCCCCCCCCCCCCGTCGGTCATAGGTCTGGGGTGTGTTACGATCGCGCGCACCCCCCGGATAGACATTTTTCGCTTATGGCCCCCACAGACAACACTAGCAGAGCCAGACACAGAGCCGTTTCTAGCTGTTTGGGGGCCCTGTGCGAGATACAATTTTGGGGGCCCCTATTTTGTCACGGCCGACCGAGGGGGGGGGGGGGGGTGCATGCGCGATCATAACACACCCGGACCTAGGGCCGACAGGGGGGGGGGGGTGCGCGCGGCCATAACCCACCCCGGACCTAGCGCCAACGGGGGGGGGGGGGTGCGCGCGGTCATAACCCACCCTGGACCTAGGGCCAACGGGGGGGGGGGGGGGGTGCGCGCGGTCATAACCCACCCCGGACCTAGGGCCGACGGGGGGGGGGGGGGTGCGCGCGGTCATAACCCACCCTGGACCTAGGGCCAACGGGGGGGGGGGGGGGGGTGCGCGCGGTCATAACCCACCCCGGACCTAGGGCCGACGGGGGGGGGGGTGGGTGCGCGCGGTCATAACCCACCCCGGACCTAGGGCCGACAGGGGGGGGGGGGGTGCGCGCGGTCATAACCCACCCCGGACCTAGGGCCGACGGGGGGGGGGGGGGGGTATGCAGCCGCATAGTCCGCATATAGCTAGAAACGGCCCTGGCCAGACACTTTAGTATAACCGCCAGTAATAGTCCGGCGACGGTCATTTGTGCTATATGTAATTCAGTTCAGTACACACAAAGTCTCGGTCTAAATGGTAAATATAATCACGGTGCAAATTACATTATTACTAATTTGTATAACGAAAGAAGACAATAAGTCCCCCTAAGCATTTATATTTGACTCTTCATCTCTCTCGTGCGCAGTGCGTCTTTCAGTTCAACAGTCTACACACAACTTGCCATCTGATCGTGCACATCCACACCAAAATAATACAATTTAGAAACGCGTTTTGTTCAAATGAGTGATATACATAACATTACTGATATTATTATAGCGTAGCGCACACAAGGGAACTTTTATAGTTAGACAGAAATTCAGATTTTATAGTTTTGCTTTCATTTCGGATATTTTACACATATGACGAATATGAGGATGAAAACTGTGTGCCTACATGCCTTAGTGTGATTATAAGTGATTATAAATGAATGTGAATGAATATTGGCGTGCAAATGAGTTTCTATACGGCCATCATGCAAATGCGTCCCTTCGGGCGGAGGAGAGGACCGACGCTAGTCGACGCTGCTCCTGGCGGTTAAAGGGGGGTGTTTTGTGAAAAACAACACGAAAAACCCATTTATTTGGTTTTCTCAAAGTTATTCTAGCATGATGATGATATAGGCGTGTGCAGAATAGGTATTTAAGAAAAGTCAGGGCAGTTCAGTTCAGATCATTATTGTCCCTCGAGGGGAAATTTGATTTGCAGTAGAGGTCAAACACAAAACACAACATACAGGAGGACATGGGACATTAATCACACTAAAACAACCATCACCATATCAAACCATTGGAATGGTAGCCACAATAAAAAAGTGCTGAACAGTGCAGTCTGGGTTTAGTGCAGATTAAGCGCACTTATTGCACTTGGGACAAAGGAAATTTTAAACCTATTAGTTTTTACCCTGGGGGACCTGTATCTCCTCCCAGATGGGAGAAGAACGAATTCCTCCAAGAGTGGGTGGTCAGCGCTGGCCAAGATTGACCGTGCCTTCCGCAAAACCTGTCTGTTATAAATATCTGCTAAAGAAAGCTCCTGTGTGCCAATTATTTTTGCTGGCTACATTAACAATGTTGAACAAACAATTTTTGTTTTTCACTGTAAGGTTCCCATACCAAGAAATTAAACAAAACAACAGGAGGGCAGGAGGGAAACATAGCAATAACAATGACAGAGTAATTTACATTTTTGAATCACAACGCCCAATGGCGTCGGCTCTGGCGCTTCTATTGTTAAAGTTTATCAGTCTACCATTGCTGGCTAGCTAGCTAGTTAATTCACTCAAGTGAAACTAACTAGCTGGCATCATGATGGATGGCCACTTTTTAACAGAGCGCGACCGCACGGGAGGAGCTATTGGTCAGATGATATCTGGGGATGAATGACACTGAACTACAAGCAGTCCACTAGTAAAGCTCTCCTTTACCTGGACCCTGCTTCACATGGATTCAGGTGCTACCTGTCGCTGATCCTGGCACTGCCTCAAGTTGTTGACATATTCAAAGAGTTTGTATACCGGTAACAACATGATCATCCACTTCACCACCCACACACACACAAACAATGACGTGATCAGATGCGTAAGTTGTCATCTTGGCATTGTACAATATCTTTGCCGCACCAAAGTAAAGTTACTTTTAGGCAATTATTTCACAACTTTAATTATATACACCTCGGAAAAAATACAGCAATGGTGGGTACACATGAACATCCTGTTGGACCGGTTGGAGTATGGCTCAGGCAGGTCACACCTGCAGGTGAAATGTCAATCGGAATTTGCGTCTTTGTCATCTTTGTACACCCCTCCCTGAGCTACTACCTTACCGTGGTGGAGGGGTTTGTGTGTCCCAATGACCCCCAGGAGCTCAGTTGTCGGGGGCTTTTATGCCCCTGGTAGGGTCACCCATGGCAAACAGGTCTGGGGGGAGGGGCCAGACAAAGGGGAGCTCAAAAGACCCCTTATGATGAGTAAAATAAATGGTTTTCTGTGTCCCTTGCCCGGACGTGGGTCACCGGGGCCCCCCCCTGGAGCCAGGCCTGGGGGTGGGTTGGCTACGATGGTGGGGGAGGATGCCAGTCAGACCTGGCAGACCCAAACGTATTGTGAGGGTCTGCTGGGAACGTCTGGCAGAGTCTCCTGTCAGAGAGAGCTTCAACTCCCACCTCCGGGAGAGCTTTGACCATGTACCTGGGGAGGCGGGGGACATTGATTCCGAGTGGGACATGTTCCGCGCCTCCATTGTTAATGCGGCCGACCGGAGCTGTGGCCGCAAGGTGGTCGGTGCCTGCCGTGGCGGCAATTCCCGAACCCGCTGGTGGACACCGGCGGTGAGGGATGCCGTCAAACTGAAGAAGGAGTCCTATAGGACCTTTTTGGCCTGTGGGACTCCGGAGGCAGCAGGCAGGTACCGACAGGCCAAGCGGAGCGCAGCTGCGGCGGTCGCTGAGGCAAAAACCCGGACATGGAAGGTGTTCGGTGAGGCCATGGAGAACGACTTCCGGACAGCTTCGAAGAGGTTCTGGACCACCATCCAGCGTCTCAGGAGGGGGAAGCAGTGCATCGTCAACACTGTGTATGGTGGAGATGGTGTGCGGTGCTGTCCAGGTCGTGGAACAGTGGACCAGCTCTACACCCTCTGCAGGATCCTTGAGGGTGCATGGGAGTTTGCCAACCAGTCCACATGTGTTTTGTGGACTTGGAGAAGGCATTCGACCGTGTCCCTCGGGGAGTCCTGATACGGGCTGTCCGTTCCCTGTATGACCGGTGTCAGAGCTTGGTCCACATTGCCGGTAATACGTCAGACTTGTTTCCAGTGAGGGTTGGACTCCACCAGGGCTGCCCTTTGTCACCGATCCTGTTCATAATTTTTATGGTCTGGTTTAGTGACCTCAGGATTGGGTCACTGCTTTTTGCGGATGATGTGGTCCTGTTGGCTTCATCAGACCATGACCTCCAACTCTCGCTGGACCGGTTCGCAGCCGAGTGTAAAGCGGCCGGGATGAGAATCAGCACCTCCATATCCGAGTCAATGGTCCTCAACCGGAAAAGGGTGGAGTGCACTCTCCGGGTCGGGAAAGAGATCCTGCCCCAAGTGGAGGAGTTCAAGTACCTCGGGGTCTTGTTCACGAGTGAGGGGAGGCTGGAGCGGGAGATTGACAGGCGGATCGGTGTGGCATCTGCAGTAATGCACGGATCCGTCATGGTGAAGAGGGAGCTGAGCCGAAAGGCAAAGCTCTCGATTTACCAGTCGATCTTCGTTCCTGCCCTCACCTATGGTCAGGAGCTTTGGGTAGTGACCGAAAGAACAAGATCGCGGGTGAAGCGGCCGAAATGAGCTTCCTCCGCAGGTTGGCTGGGCTCTCCCTTAGAGATAGGGTGAGAAGCTCGGTCATCCGGGAGGAGCTCGGAGTAGACCCGCTACTCCTCCGCGTTGAGAGAAGCCAGATGAGGTGGCTCAGGCATCTAGTTAGGATGCCTCCCGGATGCCTCCCTGGTGAGGTGTTCAGGGCACGTCCCACTGGTAGGAGACCCCGGGGAAGACCCAGGACACGCTGGAGAGACTATGTCTCTCGGCTGGCCTGGGAACGCCTCGGGATCCCCCGGGAAGAGCTGGACGAAGTGGCTAGGGAAGAAGACAGAACGGTAATCTTTGTGCAGCCAGCCATTGCAGGTTTCACATTTGACCCAATCCTCCTTTTGCACATGTGGATACAACCGCCTACAATTTCAGAAACACAAATTAATGAACATGCAACAGAGATGTCTTCTGTCTTCGGGCCTGATTCAGACTGCGGAGTGTTACAAGAAATTGATCGAGTTACACACCATCATTTCCCTCCCTCCCTTCTCTGACTCATCAATTCATATTTTATTGCTTCACATTAAGCACCAGACTTTGATGAGCTTCAGATGTGTGTAGAGAAACACAATTTAAATTGATTTAATGTAATCAAATGTAGCAGATAAATTTGGACACGCCTTGCTTTACATGTGTAGTGAGAGGGGGGCGTGGTTTAGCGTTGGCTGTGAGCAAGGGGGGCGGGGCGGCTCAATCGCGGAAATCGATGCAGCTGTGAGGGGTTAGAGTAATGAGTGATGGACTATATTGTGTTGCTCTGCTCCCTACAGTGATGCCGGGTCCAGTTCCCCGTGATCGCCAGTGGGCCGACCGGATTATTGTGATCAAACGTGTTACCATTGGTTGTGTGCAGATTATTGTGTGCAGCAGTCGGAACCATGGGGTTGCGGCACGAGGTGTCGGCCTGATTGGTATACAAAGACAATGAAAAGACTATTGCTATGACCTGCCTGGTTTATCCCCCCCCCCCCTCGAACCCTGCGTAGCAGCAGCTTTTGCTACAGTGGCACCACAGACAGGACTTTTTTGGGGGGGAAATTATGGAGGCGGGAGGGGAATCACCACTGGTCCAAGCGCTACGCCTGATCCAGGCCACACAGGAAGGTCAAATCCATGCCCGGTGTCAGCAGACCCAGGCCATGCTTGAGATGACCGCCCATCATGCTGAAAAAAGGGCGGTCCAGCATGATCTCCTCTGGCGGTCCGCCAATACCAGGCCAGGGAGGGAGACAGAGCGAACCCGAACCCGGACCTCCAGCGGCCGCTCCACATCACCCTCCCGAAGATGGCTCCGGAGGCATCGAGGCGTTCCTCGAGGTCTCGAGGGGACGGCGGGGGTGTGCGGGTGGCCCCAGGTCCAGTGAGGATTATAAAATCGGAACAATCTGCCCCGGTCTCCTGTGATAGAAACCTTTCTCTGCGTCAGAGAACCGAGGTCGCTGAGTTGCAGCAGCGTTTTGCTGACGTCTTCTCTCCCCTACCGGGACGCACATTGCTCATTAACCACCACATAGAAACGTCCCCAGGCGTGACAGTTGGGTCACGGCCATACAGAACAGAACTACATACTGAACACAAAAATTGTTCAGGAGGAATTAAAGGCGATGCTGGAAATGGGGGTAATAGAATCGAGTCGTACAGTGGCTCATCTAGCCCCATTGTGCTTTTTCGCAAGTCTGATGGGTCTATTTCACCGCAAGGTGAATGAGGTGTCCAAGTTCGATGCGTATCTGATGGAGGGAGGTACGGTATTGGGGTACCACTTAGGCAGCAGGCAGGTGCGCCCGCAGGTAGAAAAGACAGAGGCTGTCGCAGCTTGTCTGCAGCCTGAGACCAAAAAACAGAGAATTCCTGGGACTGGGTGGCTACTATAGGCGGTTGATCCCCGCCTTCTCTGAGCTGACCAGTCCTCTGACCGACCTCACCAGAAAGGGTGGTTCAGTTTCGGTCCAGTGGACCGAGCAGTGTCAGACGGCGCTCTGTGGGGAGCCGCTCCTACACACCCCTAACTTTATGCTTCCTTTTGTATTGCAGACCGACACACCGAACAGGGGGCTGGGGGCCATTCTGTCCCAGGAGGTGGAGGGTGTGGACCGCCCGGTGCTATACCTCAGTAGGAAGCTCGCGGAGCGGGAGTCGCTAGAGGGTGTGGTGGGGACTGGTCTTGCGTTGTTAGAGGATGTGGTGGGGGGGCTGATCTAGTGTTATTAGAGGATGTGGTCAGGGCTGCATGAGAAGAAGTGAGCGTGTTCTCAGACAACGCACCAACTTATTGGCGGTGTCCAATCCTCTCCACCTTCAGGTTTTTGGCTACTGGCTCGTTTCAGAGAGAGTTAAGAGATATAGCATGAGTTTCCCAGCCCTCGCTAAGGTGTTTAAACCAGCTATCAACCACACACTCCACAGTATGGAACTATGAAAGAACAATACAGTAGGCCTATATATAGTGAGTGTAGCAGACAAATCTACCACATGCCACCTTAGTGGCTTTTGCTGAGGCCCTCCGACACAGGTAGATGTTGAGAAGGCATTTATTGGAGGGATGTAATACGCCAGGCAGATGTTAAGCTGCCATGATAGTGCCTTCTCCCGAGTGTGTGTGTTGATAGCTGGTTTATCCTGGGTGCCATGATTGCTCTGCACCACAGGTGTGCAGCCCCACCCAGTCCAGAGTCCAATCAGTCTGACTCAGGCCAGGTGAGGCTGTAAACCAGCTATCAACAACACAATCCACAGTGAGTTATAAGTAAGGGATAATCCACAACGAGGTGTGCATGTATATTTAAATATTATGGCGACCACTGCCATGGACACCTATGGGGGTCCTGCGCAAGGGGTTCTGGGGGATGCACCTCGGGTAGGGGTTTGGACCGTGAGTGAGAGTCTTAGTTGTGTTTGTCAGGTGTGCCGTGTTTCGTTGTGAGTGGGTGTGTAAAAAATAAAGGCAACTCCCGGGGTCGTGCGGTGTATGGGGCACGGGAGTTGTGTGATCATGTAAACCTGGGCTCCTGTCTCATTCCTCCCATACCGTTCGCCACATTGGTGTCAGAAGTGGGATCTGAACTGGTAACGATGGAGAAGAGGACCTTTCCCGAGTGGGGATTGCCTATGGCGGCGCGTCCGAAAGAGGAGGAGACAGAGGAATGGCCCGGCGTTTCAGCTCCTGGCATGTCACCGGTCGCGACGGGCGCGACTGGTGCGCAGCCACCCAGCTTGCCCTAGCGTTGGAGGGGACGGCGGTGCAAGTCCTTCTGGACCTGGCCCTGGCAGCCCAGCGGGACCTCCAGGCCCCCGGCCCTTGGTGCTGCGCTTGACGAGGCGGAGCGGGCGGAACGAGAGCGTTCCGACCAACCCAGCCTGCAGACGCCCGGTGCCTCCCGACCTCACGTCCGATGGGTGGACTACTGCGAGCAGGAAGAGGACGGAGAGGAGGGTTTCCAGGCCTGGACTTCACCCCAGCGGCCTACCCGGCGCCGCCGGGCCCCCGAACACTTGAGGGACTATGTGTCGGTGAGGGGGTCGTCGGGGACGACTGACCCCTCAGGGGGGAGCTGCGTGGCGACCACTGCCATGGACACCTATGGGGGTCCTGTGCAAGGGGTTCTGGGGGTTGCACCTCGGGTAGGGGTTTGGACCGTGAGTGAGTCTTAGTTGTGTTTGTCAGGTGTGCCGTGTTTCGTTGTGAGTGGGTGTGTACAAAATAAAAGCAACTCCCGGGGTCATGCGGTGTATGGGGCACGGGAGTTGTGTGAACATGTAAACCTGGGCTCCTGTCTCATTCCTCCCATACCGTTCGCCACAATATTTTTCAATACATGCACACCTCCGAGTGGATTATCCCGCTAATACCATGGCCATCTTACGAATCAATAAAAATATAAGGGTGTTAATTCATATTTTGGGGTAATTCTGTCTAAAAAGTACAACTTTTAGCTCACACTACTTTGTGTGTGCCTGTAAGCAAACGGCAAAAGACCTGAGAAATATATGGGTCTGACTAATGCCTGGGTCTGACTAATGCCTAATGTCAGTTAACATGAGATTCATATGGAATGCGGACGTTACCTTATTACTCCAGTAAATAGAGACGACCTTAGTAACGACATGGTAATGTTACCTTATTACTCCAGTAAATAGAGACGACCTTAGTAACGACATGGCAACGTTACCTTATTACTCCAGTAAATAGAGACGACCTTAGTAACGACATGGCAACGTTACCTTATTACGCCAGTAAAAAGAGACAATCTTAGTAATGTCATGGCAATATTACCTTATTACTCCAGTAAATAGAAAATATCTTAGTAAAAACATGGCAACGTTACCTTATTACTGCAGTAAATAGCGACGACCTTAGTAACGACCTGGCAACGTTACCTTATTACTCCAGTAAATAGAGATGATCTTAGTAACGACCTGACAACAGGGAAGCTTTCTAAACGTAGTCCCGGGACAGTTATTAACGTTTCGTTCAGTGCATGGTATAATTAAATATATCTTTAGTTTTATTCAATATTGCAATTGGTTTAGACATTTTTGTTTTTACATTATTTGTGTTTTCAACATAATTTATGATCAATTATCACGTCAAGAAATGTATTTTCATTCACTTTTTCTATTTCAACATCATTGATCATAATTTTAACTTGATTATTAATTTGGCCATTACCAAATATTATACTTTGTTTTACTTAAATTCAATGATAACTTGTTAATATCAAACAATTTCTTTAAGACTTTCAATTCCCTTTCCACTGTATTCAGAAGCCCAAACTGTTCCTGGAGCTTTTCCTTTTCCCTTTTGTCCACCCCTATTAGACAAGAATGGAACAACCCATTGTTCCTTTCTAACACCCCTATTAGACAAGAATGGAACAGCCCGTTGTTGGTCCATAACACAAGGGCTGCGTTTCATTAGTGGGTTGCATCGCCCTCGCTCACTCGCCCTCAGCCCTTGGTAATACGTCACACGGAGGCCACTTGGAGAGCCGAGGGGAAGTGGGCGGGGGCGACTCAACCCACTATTGAAACGCATAAGGACTGCACCTGACTGCTGGAATCACGCGGTCGGGGGGGCGTGGCTTGTGTGCACCTTCACATAAGCCACGCCCCCACATCATCAAAACACCTGAAAGCCTGTAGTCGCCCGACATCCTCTCACGACCGGTCCAACCAGCTTACCTGCTGATGCTGATAAATGGACTAAACCCAGAGCAAGGATCATGGTGGCTAAATGTCTTTTAGCTGCGGTCTTTCTCCTCAGTTCCTCCTGGAGAGCGGAGAGTACAGGTGAGGTGTTCGAGTTACCGTGAACCGAAGACCCAGTGGGTCTGGGTTTCTAGGTCTGAGTTCATAGGTCTGGGTTCGTAGGTCTGGGTTCATAGGTCTGGGTTCGTAGGTCTGGGTTTGTAGGTCTTGGGTTTACAGGTCTGGGTTTACAGGTCTGGGTAGGTCTGGGTTTATAGGTCTGGGAGTTCATAGGTCGACGCATTGCCATGTGATTTTGGAATCGGTATCGCTTTGACTTTCGAGGTTTAGCTGTCACCAGTTAGACAAATGTGCTGGCAGCCTTGTTTTCTTTCCCCCATCAAACTTGGGGCTCAACGGTCCCCACAGCGGTGTGATGCCGCAGGTTGCGGAAGACGCGCTCTGGGAAAACGCCGCTCTCAACTATAAGCTATTAGGCCTAATGCAATGTAGGCCAGGGGGGGGGGGGGGGGGGGGGGGGGTGCTGCGCGATTGTTGACGGGGGGGGGGGGGGTTGCTTCAAAAAAAAAAGGGCCGACGGCCGTAGACCCACACGGCCGTTCTGGACTTTTCCAGAACGCACAGTTGGCCAGTCCGCCCCTGGCCAGGTATGACTCCATATATTAACCTGTCTGTCTGTCTGTCTGTCTGTCTGTCTGTCTGTCTGTCTGTCTCTCTCTCTCTCTCTCTCTTCCCCCCCCCCCCCCCCAGATATCCCCAAAGGCTTTTCATCAACAGGTGCCAAGTACACCGTGGTGTACCCCCGTGTGTCGCACCGATGGAGGAGCAGCGCCAACACCACATCTAACCCGACGGAGGTTTTAATGTGTACATTTTGAAACCTGTTTGATCTGTATGCACTCCCAGTGGGCTATGCTTTATGTTGTCCCCCCCCCCCCCCCATTTGCACTCATTTCAGAGAAACGAAGCGGAAACGGTTTCTTATGAGCTCAGCATCAGCGACAGAAAACACCTGCTTGTGCTGAAACAAAACAGGTTAGTCTACTGCAGCAACACCACATCTCAAGTCCTTAAAGTGAATTGACATTTTTTGACGGTATATCTCTTTCTTGCCTCTTTCAGAGACTTCATCTCCAACAGATTTGTGCAGTATTCCCATCACAGTAGTGGCTATTCCAAGTCTACGCGTGCAAACCATGTGAGTTGAAAAGGCAGTGCAATGTAATGAATGACCACCTTTAAATAATATAATTATTTTTTTGTGTGTGTGCTGTAGTAGGGCTGGGCGATTATGAACTTTACACAATGAGATGTTTGATAAATGATTATCAGTAATATGGACATTACCCTGGGTCAGTAAAGGCAAATAATGGAAGGGCTAGAACAGATCGTAAGTTCAGAAAATGACATCACTTTACTGTAATGCAGCCTTTAAAACCAGGAGAAGATGACACTTATGCCATATCAGGATATTACGATACCCAAAATCTAAGACTATATCTTGTCCGATATCACGATATCGATAAATTGCCCAGCTCTGGTGTGCTGGCATTGGTTTGAATGAAAAGACCCAGGTTTCTGTTTTGCAGGTTCACTGCTACTACCACGGGCATGTGGACGGATACGAGGACTCGCTAGTCATCCTCAGCACCTGCTCAGGCCTACGGTATGGTCCTCCCGCTTGCTTTTACATACTGGTGGTTTGTGTGTGAATACTCTGCGTCAATTAGAGATGCTGTAAAATTCCATGGTTATAAAGAGAGATGGCCACAGATAACCACATCATTTTAGTCAAATCGGTATACATTAGGGTTGGACGATATGACCAAAATCTTCTAACCTGATATAGGCATATAATCTCTTGATAAAGATATATATCATGATATGGCATGTCTTCTGGTAATTCAATAAATAGTCTATATCAAATAACTACATGGTAAAGCCTATTTTTGTGTACTCCAGGAAATAACCCTCTTGGAACTGTATTTAAAAATAAACTGCATTCTTCTTCCTTGTCCTTACGTCATTAAATACTTCTCCCCAGGGGTGTGATCGTCCTGCAGAATAAAAGCTATGGACTCGAACCGGTTCCGCAGTCTCTGTCCAACGAGCATCACCTCTACCCTCTGCAGGATGTGATGTCAGGACACAGGGTCTGTGGAGTAACCAATGAGATGCCAGCAGCACAGGAACACCATTCACCCTTTGACCCGGGCCACACGTTGAGCTCACTGCTACGGGTTAGAAACCTCTCCCGTTCCGTTGACATTTCAAGTATTTATCATATCAATATTTATCAAGACGTACAACATTAATGCTGGTTTGATATCTGGCTTCACAGCGGAAAAGAAACCTGCCTCAAACCAATTATGTGGAGTTAGTGTTCGTGGTGGATAATCTAAGGGTGAGACTGGCAGTTGCGTTTTATGTTTCACACCTTTAATTATGTCTTTTTTTTTGTGGGGGGGGGGGGGGCGGGATTTGGGAGTCATTTTAGAATTTTCCCCCTGTATAATAATTTAAGAACAATAATCATAATACCATACTTTGCCTTTAATATTTACAGTATATAATAAAGCAGCGCAATGAGACGGCGGTGACTGAAGAGATGGTGGAAATGGCTAACCTGCTGGACGGGGTGAGTACCCTGGGAACAAAACATTTTTGGGAGGGTAAAAATGCTAAATAACATAAATAATGTGTGTGCATATTATATGGTTAACATTAAATGTGTGATGCAAATACTTAGGGTTTAGTGAAAAACATGGGCTTTGCTTGATGTCATTTGATTTGTCATTCTTCGGAAAGATTTATAGAACCCGTACGTTAGTATTCAAAAACGCCGAATATTTACATATTCAAGTCCCCCCGGCAATCCTTCAAAGTACCCCTAGGGGTACGCGTACCCACATTTGAGAAACACTGGTCTACACCAAAGGGTTTTTTTTTTTCAACACTGTATCCCACAATGTTTTGGGGGGGGGGGTCTTTCTTTTGTTGCATTTCAGTATTACAAGCAGTTGAACATCCGTGTGGCCTTGGTGGGCCTGGAGATTTTCAAAGACGCCAATCCCTTTGAGGTGGAACTCCCGGCCGGAGATGTGTTGACCAGTTTTGTCCGCTGGAGGAAGGTGAATTTATTGCCAAGAATCCAGCATGATGTGGCTCAACTCATTGTGTAAGTGCTCTGTTGTCTCGCCAAACTATTTTATTAATAAGGTCATCGGGATGCCAAGGCGACAAAAGTCGTCTGACAGACGCATAGCCCTGTACTGTACTGTGTGTTGTGAACAATTGTTCCGTCACTTTTGATGGTGTCTTTCCATTTCTTAGGGGTTTGCCAAGGCTTTTTGATGGGGCTATACTGGGTATGGCCTTTGTGGGCACAATCTGTTCTGCAGCTTCATCTGGAGGAATCAATGTGGTTGGTTTAAATGTTATTCTTTCATTTGTATTTGAAATGTTTTCCCATTTTGTCACCCAGCTGCCTTTTGGCATGTTGAGCTTCGGTTTTGAAACTGATGCCCATCTGCATTATTTACGACACGCTGTTGTAGCTGCAGTTTGTCTCGCACACAATGGTTATAAAGTTAACATAAAACTCAAAGCAAGTTTTGAACATACCGCTCTATGATAAAACTTTTTGAAAATGTTTTTACGTTAACTATGTCTCATAAATGTACTTCCACTACAGTCGTATCTATTGCATGGTAATTCCATAACTTAAATGTCCAATTGTTAATTAGAGGCTAATGTATCCCCTCATTATGATATGAAAATTGGTTGGGGTCTGTTCTTGCAGTTTCAAAACAACCAGCAACTACCCTTCATCTCCACCGTGGTGGCCCATGAGCTGGGTCACAACCTGGGCATGAATCATGACAACAACCGCTGCCAATGTGATGGAAAGAGCTGCATCATGGCAGCGAGTGCTGGGTAAAAATGTTTAAATAAAGTGTGTGTGTGTGTGTGTGTGTGTGTGTGTGTGTGTGTGTGTGTGTGTGTGTGTGTGTGTGTGTGTGTGTGTGTGTGTGTGTGTGTGTGTGTGTGTGTGTGTGTGTGTGTGTGTGTGTGTAATATGTATATAGGTGCTGTTAAAAAGCAATTAAAGATGTTCTTGTACTTCCTTGGTTTTGAACAAGAAAAGCATTGTAGACATAGACAAACACAAATACACTGTCATGACCAGTCAACTAGACTATTGTAGTTCTTTGCTCTCTGGCATATCGCTCTCCCGCCTCTCTGACTCGAGCTAGGAAACATGAACATCTTTCTCCGATCCTGGCTTCCTTACACTGGCTGCCTGTTGCTTTTAGAATCAATTTCAAGTGATTACTTGCAAAGCCCTGAGAGGCCACGCCCCAAGTTATTTATCAGATCTTGTATTGCCCTACGCTCCCTCCCGCTCCTTAAGCAACTTGGATGTGTGGCTCCTTGCTGTTCCATGGTCCAGATTGGTTCAGCAGGGTGATGGAGCCTTTGCAGTGAGGGCTCTGAGACCTTAAATGCATTTCTATAAATGCATTTATAAAAAATACATTTTATTTTATATATTTATATAAATGCAGAAAATATGCATAAATATACTTTGCATGCATGCATCTCATTTTTACTCTGTTATCATCATTGTCATTATTATTATTTATTCCTTTTTTTATTATTATTTTGTATTATTTTATCCCACCCTTTGACCCGGAAGAGGATCCACTAACTTCAGCATCTGTAGCGCGGATGACTTTGAGGTGTTGGTTCGCAACGGTGGGGGTCTGTGTCTGAAGAATCCACCGACTCACTCGATCGGCCTTCCTCGTTGTGGCAACGGCTTGCTGGAGGATAAGGAGCAGTGTGACTGTGGCACGCCAGAGGTAGGAGTCATTAACTTTATACCGGTACTTCTACTTCAGTACACTTGACTCTGCTTGAGTAGGATTTAACATTACTCCTTCGGCTACCTCTGGTTAACCATTGCACCCAGTGTGCGAATTATGCCACGGTCTCCGGGGGAGCCGGGGGGCGGGGCGTGTACGGGCGATTTTTGTTTTGTTTTTGTTTTTGTTTTTGGAGGGGGTTTAGTTTAAATGCCGATCCTGTCATTAATAGCAACAGCATAGGCATAGGCCTATTATAAAGAGAAAATCCGTTGCACACGGGTGGTGCCATAGGTCTATGTACAATATTTACATGAAACACCCGATGGATCATGTTCATGTCAACAGATTTCCCGAATGGGCTACGCAAACTTCAATGAACTTGATAGTAAATAATCCACGGACCACCAATGATGTGTCTTTTGACTGTTTAATTGAATTAACTTAGAATTACTCAACAACTTACATTGTTTCACGATCACATGGGCTATAGCCTATGAGGCTGTACAGAGCCAAACACACGCGATAAGAGCAGCCAGCGGCACCAACTGTGAACAATATGGCAATAGCCTATTATTTACAATACAGCTAGGACTATAGCACAACACAACCCTGTCACCGCCTGGAGAGACGCATCGCCACAAACAGTAGTGGGTGGAGCTGCAGCGCTCCCGCCACGCTTCAAGCGCCTCGTGCAAGCAGGCAACACTTTTTTCATGAATCATGAACTCAAAATACAATTTTATTTCTCTTATTTTACATCTTTGAGGGAAAACCATGGCCAAAATATCATTTATTTGGCAATCATATCAATATTTTAGAGCTCCCCCAAAATTTCGCAAACCATGTTTCCAGGGGAGCTCAGGTGGCCACTAGGGGAGCCATGGCTCCCCCTGCTCCCCCCTTTACTCGCACCCTGATTGCACCGTTCAACTGTTAATTCATTCATAACAAACAAATCGCCTCATGAGCATCTTCAGTAAACAGGGGCCAGGATTTCCTGTGTTCTATCACACATAACATTTCATTTTCACTGTTTTTTGACTAAATTAGCTCTGTCCCACTTCCATCGAGTTGGGCTTTTCAGACAACCGACAGGTTGCCCCGTTGACTTTCATTCTAGCCCAGCTAGGTCGCTAAAGGAAGAAGCCAACAAAGTCAATACTGAAATTATGCTAGACCATCTGTGGATAGGCCCTTGGGTCCAAATGGGCAATCTTATCCTTTTTGTTTATAAGTGCTGACTTGCAACTTTTTGCAGCGAGAGAGAAGGGATTGTGTGGCTTTTAATGTTGCTAATGACCCATAGCTAGTCTTTATATTGATCTGTACCCCGTAACCGATACTTAACCGACTAATCGGTGTCTGTGTATCATGATTCTGCGTGTGAACTTGACACCGCTGTCGGCCTGTGTGTCATCGTCCTGCAGGAGTGCACCAATGAATGCTGCGAGGCAGCAACCTGTAGATTCAGTGCTGGCTCATACTGTGCTGATGGACTCTGCTGCAGCAACTGTCAGGTGAGGTTGCCTGGTTCTGTGTCCCTGTACATTTACAACGCATGACATTTTTTAAAATCTATTTTCTGTTAGCTTATATGTAATTGTGTGTGTGTGTGTGTGTGTGTGTGTGTGTGTGTGTGTGTGTGTGTGTGAGAGAGACAAGTAGCAATATACCATTAGTGTGTGCTATGCTAAACCTTCTCTCCTTTTTGTTTTTAAGATTAAAGTGGCCGGGACGCCATGTCGCGAGTCTGTCAACGCGTGCGACCTTCCAGAGTACTGTTTCGGCGACAGTGGCTTCTGTCCCGAAGACTTCTACGTCATGGACGGCCTGAGTTGTGAGGACGCTTCCGCCTACTGTTATGAAGGGCGATGCCAGACCTATGATTTCCAATGCAAGACCCTCTTTGAGGAAGGTATGTTGGAATGGAGACGGATGTTTGTTAATTAGTCAAATCTGCTACGCCTTAATATACGGCTTATTAATTGCAGTAGCTGCAATGATTTGATAAGGGCAAAATGTGTAAATGTACATTCATAACACAATAATAAATGAAGTACCGTAGTGCTGCAGAGATGCCCTGGCATACTCAATTTTTTTCTCAGGATGTAAGAAAACATGTTTGTTTGGTGCAGACCCCAACAAATGTCACATCATGATTTTAAGTGTTTTCAGTGAAAATGTAATGTAATGTTCATCTGTTTGGACAGGTGCTAAAAAGGCAGACGATCAATGTTACTTGCATGCAAATGTCAAGGGAGATAAGTTTGGAAACTGTGGAGGGGCTGGTCCACTCTACACCAAATGCAAGGTGGTGTGAGTATTCTGCTTGTTTTCCCCACTTTAATAATGAGAAGTGAGTACAACAATGTGTGGACATTTTTCAAAGCATACAATCTTCACTGGCTTCATCTTCTACTTACCTGTTGGTGTACACTTTACACACTATATTATGTAAATTACTCAGCATTGTTTGGGTCGATGAGTAGATGGGGCTATACAGCTTTAGTTATCAATTGAAATATGTGTCCACTCTTTAACTGTTGCTGTAGGGATGCCATGTGTGGGAAGTTGCAGTGTACGAACGTGGATGCCAACAAACCGCCCCCTGGTGGTGTTATCTCCAATGAAATAGTAAATGGGTCAAAATGTGTGAACGCAGACTTCAACCTGGGGCCGGATGTGGTGGATCCTGCCTATGTTAACCCTGGTAGCCCCTGCGCAAAAGCAAAGGTGTGTGTGTGTGTGTGTGTGTGTGTGTGTGTGTGTGTGTGTGTGTGTGTGTGTGTGTGTGTGTGTGTGTGTGTGTGTGTGTGTGTGTGTGTGTGTGTGTGTGTGTGTGTGTGTGTGTGTGTGTGTGTGTGTGTGTGTGTGAGAGAGGGAGAGAAACACGCCCGTGTTTCATGACTGCAAGCAAAGCCAGGACAATTGAATTATTCATTAAATGGTGCAGGATGTTGCTTGTGTGTGTTTAGCACTGCAGGGCGTTTTACCTTAGGATCCTCCTCATGGAATTATAATGAGGATAACAAATTCAAAGAATGCTTGAACAAATATGTACATGCAACTTAAACCCAGTTAAACATACAACTCCTGAACTATGAAGTTTGCCCAGATACTACAGTTTGTATTAACACACGGTCGGTTCCCCTCTCGTCTTTTTTCTAGACATGTCTTGACTTCAAGTGCGTGAACGCTTCTGTTCTGCTGCCAAACCTGGACTGCGATGCCCAGACCACCTGTAACGGCCATGGGGTCAGTCGGCGTGTTCTGTGTTTTGTGACATAACAACGTTGTGGCCGCTGTTCTGATGATTGTTACTTAAAGGGGAACTGTCACGCTCGGCTTCATATGACAGCACAAGTGCGAGCGTCCACCCAGATGTATGATGACTGGATCAGTCTACCAGCCTACCCAGTGGACTGTACCAACTGGTAGGCTTATCTAGTCATCATCTTTGCGGACCCTCCCACTTGTGATGTCACTAGAGGGTAGCCACATGATGATTTTGATATGGCTTGTAATGGCTCATCACTAGGGTTGGGTACTGAGAACCGAGTGGTACTGGTGGCAACATGGTCGGTTCTACCTGGACCGAATGACTACATTTTGTTCGGTGCCTCATTTCGGTTACGCAACAATCCTGTCACCCTCTTGTGGTCGGAAAAGTTGTAGAGCACTTTCCTCTTTACTGCTGCCCAGCTGCAGCCAGGCCCGGCGCTAGGTATATTGGCGCCCTAGGCGAGATTGTATATTGGCGCCCTAGGCGAGATTGTTGAGCGGGGGGGGGGGGGGGTGCTAGCGCGCGATTATCAACGGGGGGGGGGGGGGGTGCTAGCGCGCGATTATCAACGGGGGGGGGGGGGGGGGGTGCTGCCGCGCGATTGTCAACGAGGGGGGTGCTGCCGCGCGATTGTCAACGGGGGGGGGGGGGGGCGTCGGACCTACGACCTACGGGCGCCCCAATTGTGCCTGGCGGCGCCCCTCCATCACATGGCGCCCTAGGCGACCGCCTATGTCGCCTATGCCTAGCGCCGGCCCTGGCTGCAGCCATCATGTCTAAAGTAAAACGCTCTAAAGTATGGCTTTACTAAAACAAAATATGACAGCAGCACATGTAACAAGTGCAATAAAACTATTTCTCATAAGGGGGGAAATACCTCCATGTTTTAATTGCATTGAGTATACTACCTGAATAAACCTCATGTCTCGACTCGCCAGGCGATCCAACCCAGTTCGCTTTTCTCAACACATACTAAAAAAAAAACAACTGTTTGGTCGCTAGGCTCTGAGGAAATGGAAAACGATCCGGTTTGTCTTTGCGACAGCGGCGCAAAAATAATACCACTTTGAAACGCTAGGGTGGGAAAAGTTGAAAAGTTGTCTAAAGCCACTATATGTTATGCTATAATTTATTATTACAAATGGAAAGAGTTACTGAAACTATAAACAAATACGCTATTTTTTTTATAACCTGCAGTGACAATTTTATTTGTTTAAATCAGGGCTTGAAAACTAAATTATTTTTCAACGGTTCCGCTCCGAACGGAACCGGTATATTTAACGTTTTCGTTCTTGCGTTCCGCCACCAACATATCGTTCCTGAACCGGTTCGGAACGTAGAATACCGTTCGTTCTTAACGTTCCGGCGGTGTTATTGGGCCGAGTCGATACCTTACAACAGACCATAATAGTTATTGGTGTTTGCCCTTAATTTACACAGCAGTCTAAATGCGCAAAAATCATCCAAAAATATGTGCGATATCCATCTGACAGACCAGCAGACTGCTGACTGTATATTCTGTGATAAATATAATTTTGTATCAGAATAATTTCTGGATAAGTGGGCTGGAAACTCGAAGACAGAGCTCAGTGCTCTGCTGCTTCCACATCGCCTCTCGCCGGTGTGGCGGTGGGAATGTGACAGCTGAGCTTAGCGGGCGGCGAAGTGAACGCGGCAACCGGAATTTTTTTTTTTTTTTTTCATGAAATAGGCGTTGCTATGCTTTTGTGAAATTTTATAGGCCATATAGAGAACGAAAAAAAAAACGTTATTAACCGGTTTTGGGGATTTCAGAATAACGTTTCTGTTCCGGAACAGTTGAAGACCATTTGGTTTTCGTTTCCGTTTCCGTTCCTCATAAAATTCCGTTCGTTTTCGGTTTTCGTTTTCGTTCCTTGAACCGGTTCAGAGCCCTGGTTTAAATAGGTCTATACTTTTAGATGCTCATGTCTTACCAAATAAGTTACCATTAAAAATGGAAAAATGTCAACAATTGAATCAGTGGTTTTTCAGTTGTCTTTATTTTAGAGAAGGTGTCATATTGGTTCTGGCACTGTTAGGAACTGGTGCCTTTTCAAAGAATCAGTGTTAAGAGTTAAAAAGTATTGATCTCGGAACCGTTTAGGAACCGGCATCGTTTTACAGGAATCGAAATATTTCAAACGATACCAACCCTACTCATCACACTCACACCTGGTGGTAGAATAGGGGGCCTTTAATGTTAAGGTTCTGCATGTTATTGTCAATTCTTTTCATTCCAGATATGCAACGACCAGGGACACTGCCACTGTGACAATGGGCTGGCCCCCCCCCGCTGTGATAGGTCAGGTAGAGGGGGCAGTGTGGACAGTGGTCCTGCTGAAATAGGTGGGTGTTACCGTGGGTTTTATCTTTGCTCAGCATTTTTTAATGATAAAACATTTTTGTAAAAAATGAAAAAGTGGTAGGAATAATAAGCCAACCTTTTCAGTCATTTTTGAATAACGTTTTTGTTTGATATGTTTCTACACGTATTTTCTTTCTTTTTTTTAACTCATTTATTTAATTCTGGCACACGGAAATGGGAGACTGTAGGGGTTCCGAGCCGACCACAAGAGACCGTTGTGCGGGAAGCGGTTTTTATTCTCTTCCACAAAGTCCCAACATAACATAACCCCTCTTGGGGTATAAAACACAAAATGAAAAAGGCCGATCCCGGTCAGGACTGCTCGTCCTCCGCTCCTCGACCGTGCAAACACAACGTTAATGCAAATCCCGTTCCCGGTTAGGACTACTCGTCCTCCGCTCCTCGATCGTGCAAAAACACAACTCCTCCTCTTACTGGAACACAAAGCAGACGCATAAGTACATTTCCCTGATTGGACCTGATCGCTGGCACCTGCCCGCAACCAGGTCCACTCCCCCCAGCTGATCCGGCGTGCTCCCAACCGTCCTCTGCCTCCCCCTGCAGGTCAAACGTCGCACGTCCCCCCCCCCACATACCCCCACCGCCCGACACAGGCCGGGGCCACCTCCGGCCGCCAACTTACTCCCCCCCCCCCGGGACGGGAGAGGAAGTCCGCCACGGCCATCTGCGACCCAGGCCTGTGTACGACCCGAAAGTTGAAGGGCTGCAACGCGAGATACCACCGGGTGATCCTCGCGTTGACATCCTTCATACGGTGGAGCCACTGGAGGGGGGCGTGGTCGGAGTAGAGGGTGAACGCGCGCCCCAGCAGGTAGTAGCGGAGGGCGCCGACCGCCCATCGGATGGCTAGGCACTCCTTCTCCACGGTGCTGTACCGACCCTCCCGGTCCGAGAGCTTCCTGCTCAGGTACAGCACCGGCCGGTCGACCCCCTCCACCTGCTGGGTCAGGACTGCACCCCTATCCGACGCGTCTGTCTGCAGGGAAAACGGGAGATCAAAGTTAGGAGCACACAGGACCGACTTTCCACAGAGGGCTGTTTTAATAGCCTCAAACGACACCTGACATGGCTCCGACCACTGAACTGTATCTGGGGCCCTCTTCCGGGTGAGGTCGGTTAAGGGGCTGGCCAGGTCCGAGAAGTGTGGTACGAACTGTCTGTAGTAACCTGCCAGCCCCAAGAACCGTCTCACCTCTTTTTTTGTCCTGGGCCGAGGGGAGGCGTCGACCGCTGCGGTCTTCGTGACCTGCGGTCGGACCTTCCCCTCCCCCAGGTGGAACCCCAGATACTGGATCTCCCTCCGCCCGATCACGCACTTCGCCGGGTTGGCCGTGAGCCCCGCCCGTCTCAGCGACTGAAGAACAGCCGCCACCTGCCGCATATGCTGCTCCCACGTTCTACTATAGACGACGATGTCGTCAATGTAGGCAGCAGCATATGCGGCGTGGGGCCGCAACACCCGGTCCATCAGCCGCTGAAACGTGGCCGGGGCCCCGAACAACCCGAACGGAAGCACCTTAAACTGATACAGACCGAGCGGAGTGGAGAAGGCTGTTTTTTCCCGGGCTGCTGGCGATAGCGGAATCTGCCAGTAGCCCTTCGTGCAGTCCAGCGTTGTATAAAAGGTGGCCATGCCAAGCCGGTCCACAAGCTCGTCGATCCGAGGCATTGGGTAGGCGTCAAACTTGGAAACCGCATTCACCCTCCGGTAGTCTACACAGAACCGGACAGACCCGTCCGGCTTCCCCACCAGCACGACGGGGCTGCACCAGTCACTGTGTGACTCCTCAACCACGCCCAACTCCAACATGGTTCCTAATTCGCGCCGCACCACATCTTGTTTGTGGACGGGCAGCCTATAGGGGCGGGTCCGCACCGTTAACCCGGGCTGCGTCTCGATGTTGTGAGTAATTAGCGAGGTGCGACCGGGCAGGGGCGAAAAGACCTCGGTGAACCGGAGTTGAAGGTCGGCCACGTCCCGCGCCTGACCCCCTGAAAGACCCTCGCCCTGACCGACCGGAGGGGTGGGGCCTGGGCTGGGGACGTCCGGCCCGAGCTCCTCTCTCTCCGGTACCATCGATGCAAAGGCTACAGGGGCCACATCGTTCCACCTCTTTAAGAGGTTGATGTGGTAGACCTGTTTGCTTTCGCCCCTGTCCGAGCGCTCTACCTCGTAATCCACGTCCCCGACCCGCCGTGTGACCACAAAGGGCCCTTGCCACTTTGCGAGTAATTTGGTGCTAGAGGTGGGCAACAGCACAAGGACCTTATCCCCAGGGGTGAGATCGCGCAATCTAGTCCCTCTGTCATACAGGCGTCTCTGACTCTCCTGGGCTCGGTGCAAGTGCTCACGTGACAATACCCCTAGTGAGTGAAGCTTTGCACGCAAGTCCATGACGTACTGGATTTCGTTTTTGCTGTCACTAGACCCTTCCTCCCAGTTTTCTTTAATGAGGTCCAGGACGCCCCTGGGCTTCCGCCCATAGAGCAACTCGAATGGGGAAAACCCCGTGGAAGCCTGGGGCACTTCCCGCACTGCAAACAACAGAGGGTCTAGCCATTGATGCCAATTCCGAGCATCCTCGTGTACAAATTTACGGATCATGGACTTTAACGTCCGGTTAAACCTTTCACACAAGCCGTCCGTGGCTGGGTGATAGACGCTTGTGCGAATGGCCTTGACCTTCAACAATCCGTAAAGTTCCCTAATCGTGCGTGACATGAAATTGGTGCCCTGGTCAGTGAGAATCTCCTTTGGGATTCCCACCCGCGATATGACGTGAAACAACGCCTGCGCAACACTCTTCGCAGAGATGTTGCGCAACGGAATTGCTTCCGGGTATCGGGTTGCGTAGTCGATCAGGACTAACACAATTCGATACCCGTGTGCAGAACGTTCTAATGGCCCGATAATGTCCATGCCGACCCGATCAAAAGGGGCTTCCACCAGGGGAAGGGGCCGTAAGGGAGCCCTGGGGATGGCCGGGGGATTCACCAATTGGCACTCGGGGCAGGATGCACACCACCTGCGCACCTCCGCCCGAATCCCCGGCCAATAGAACCGGGCCATTATCCGGTTAAGTGTTTTCTCATATCCTAAATGGCCCGCCATTGGATTATAATGCGCCGCCTGGAAAACCATTTCCCGACGGCTCCTGGGTACCAGCAACTGGGTGATCACCTCTTCACTCTGGGTGTCACGACTCACCCGATAAAGTCTGTCCCTAATCACCACAAAGTGTGGGTAAGTCAGTGCTGCATCTGGCCGGACCTTACTCCCATCAATAGCTATCACCTGGTCGTAGGCTGAGCTTAGGGTGGCGTCACGAGACTGTTCGAGGGGGAAATCCTCCACCGGTGGGAACGTTGGCGCTGGGACCTCGGGTTGAGGTTCCCCCGCCTCCCCCTGATCCCTGAACAGCGTCGGTCGCCCCCGCCTCGGCGCAGAATACCGCACATGACTTACATGTCCCTACCGGTCGTGTCCGCACCCCCACAGTCCCCCTAACTGCCTGCGGAAACCCTCCCCAATCCAACCCAAGAATCAAGGGGTGCGCGAGGCTCGAACTAACCGCCGCCTTAACACTATGCTTTTCCCCCCCCCCAACGAATTTCGATAGGGACCAAAGGATACTCGTGCACATCCCCGTGTATACATCTCACCAACACGCTTGACGCCTCCACCAATGCCTCGGATCGCACCAGACGCTGGTGGATCATGGTCTGCATGCAGCCCGAGTCCAACAGCGCCTGGTGCGTACCCCGCTGTATCCTCACCGGGATACGGTACGCCTCACCGGGACCGTGGGGAGGAGACGGGGCACCGGTGACGCGGACGACCTGGCCCACCTCCATCATGGGGCACTCCCGCCGGAAGTGGCCAGGCCGCCCGCACCGCCAGCAACCTTCCCCTGCCGTTTGAGTGCCCGTCTGTGGAGTGGGGGGGGGAAGTGACTCATGTGCCCGCTCTGGACCGCTCCCCCCCCCATCTCGCCCTTGGTGTCGGTGTCGGTCGGTCCCGCCGTGGGGCCGCCCCCCCCGTCCGTGTGCCCGCCACTGGCGGTCGCTGACTTGATCCTGGGGGCGGCAGGTGGCTCTCCGCCAGGGTGACCGCAGTGGCAAGGCTCTCGGGCCGGTGGTAGCGGACCCAGGCGGCTGTCCTCGCCGGCAGCCCCTCGATGAATCGTTCGAGGACCACCTGGTCCACCACTTCCTCCGCCGTGTTCTGGTCTAGACCAGCCATCTCCTGGCCTGGTCCCGTATTTGTTGGGCATAGACGAAGGGCCGGTCCCCCTCGCCGAATGCCAGCGCCCGGAACCGCCGCCGGTGTTCCTCCGGGTACAGGCCCAGGCGGTCCCGGATGGCTTTTGTGATGGCCTCACAGTCCCGCTGGGCCCCACCTGGCAGACTGTGGGCGGCCCGCTGCGCCTCTCCGGTCAGGAGAGGTAGGAGACGGTGTGCCCACTCCTGGTGAGGCCACCCCGAGACCTCGGCCACCCTCTGGAAGGTCTCCAGAAAGGCCTCGGCGTCGTCTGCCTCCCCCATCTTCGGGATGTGGATCTGGGGGTTGGCCGGTCGGGGTCCCTCGCCGCCTCCCCCGGGTTTGATGAGCTCCCGGAGCATGGTCCGGTCCTCGGCCAGAGACTGGGCCAGCTCCGAGAGCACCTCGTTCTGGGCGAGGTGCAGCTGGCTCTGCCTCTCCGACATCTGGGCCAGGTGTCCCAGTATATTCCCCAACGGGGATTGGTCCATGGTCGCCTGCTCGACCCACGTTGGGCGTCACTGTAGGGGTTCCGAGCCGACCACAAGAGACCGTTGTGCGGGAAGCGGTTTTTATTCTCTTCCACAAAGTCCCAACATAACATAACCCCTCTTGGGGTATAAAACACAAAATGAAAAAGGCCGATCCCGGTCAGGACTGCTCGTCCTCCGCTCCTCGACCGTGCAAACACAACGTTAATGCAAATCCCGTTCCCAGGTTAGGACTACTCGTCCTCCGCTCCTCGATCGTGCAAAAACACAACTCCTCCTCTTACTGGAACACAAAGCAGACACATAAGTACATTTCCCTGATTGGACCTGATCGCCGGCACCTGCCCGCAACCAGGTCCACTCCCCCCAGCTGATCCGGCGTGCTCCCAACCGTCCTCTGCCTCCCCCTGCAGGTCAAACGTCGCACGTCCCCCCCCCACAGAGACTTTGTCCGAATTTTGTTGGGACATGACCCAAATAGCAATTGAACCAACTAACTAACCAAGTATGTCACGTTTTATTTTATTTTTTTTACTGTCCACCCTCTCTACCGCTCTGTGTCAGACTACTCCCTGAGGAACGGTCTGCTGATCTTCTTCCTGCTGGTTGTCCCAGTGCTGGTGCTCGTCGCGGTGCTGGTTTGGTTCTTCGTCCGACGTGACTCGCTCCTGGGATGCATAAAAGGAAGGAGAAGGAGCAGAAACAAAGGGTCGGTGTGAATGCCCAAACAAATATGCAGTTTGCTGGCTACCAGTTGTACTACAGATTTCAAAATGTGCATTTTTTTTATTTCACGTTTCATTGCTTGCTAACATTTTTACTTGACTTTCCCCACAACTATTTGTTTAAAATACTTACAGGCCACAAAATACACAAAATCGTAGTGGAAATGATCAAACAAATGTTGGTATGCCGGCAAATACACCGGTCCAACCACACGGGCAAACTCCTACTGAAAAGGTAACGATAGAATTATTTCTTTATTCATGAATAGTGTGTGTGTGTGTGTGTGTGTGTGTGTGTGTGTGTGTGTGTGTGTGTGTGTGTGTGTGTGTGTGTGTGTGTGTGTGTGTGTGTGTGTGTGTGTTCTCATTTTATAATTTACTATGTTGAGAATTTATATATAATCAACAATTTCGAAAAAGTAAAACATTTCGTCTTTCTTTCTTTCCTTCTGTATTTTTCATATGCAAACTTAAGCCACCAGCGCTCCCAGCATTACCCGTGTCTCCTGGGTATGAACCAGTCAAAACCTTCTGCTTCTCCCTCAAATTACTCCATTTGGTTAAAAAAAAGAGCTAATTTCATTTCACTTCATTTTGCGCTTCATTCCCACCCGTTCCCGTTAGGTTCAGGTATGGAGAACTGGATTACTGGAATGACGGCGCCGAGGCCACTCAGCCGGTTCCCCGGTCGGTTCCTCAGGCCTTTCCTCAGTCGGTTCCCAGACCGGCGCCACCGCAGGGCCCTGGAGTCCCTAGACCCATCATACCCAAGGAACCAAACTGATCTTACTGCTGTTTTTCATTTGATATTCTTAAAAAAAAACCTAAAAAAACAATGTTTGCGAATGCATTGTAAATTGACTTGTATTTTGTATGTTATTTTATATGATTGAGACAAATGGGTATTGGATGTATCCCACACACATGTTGAATATTTTGTATTTTATTCAATGTTTTAAAAGAAATTGTGTCTTTTAATGAATATTCATATAATAAAAAAAAGGGATCTTGTTGAGTTTGACCACAGCGTGCACATTTTTATGACGTCGTTGTCACAGTACCTCCACGAGGCGGCGGTAAAGCCCCGTGTTACCGGAAAGGAAAGGAAGCAAGGAAGGACGGTACACGGAAGTGTTCACTCGGTCCTCGCTTGTTTATCCACCGTGTCGTCCAGACTAAAGCACCGTGAGATGGCCCCCAGCCCGCCGGCCTGTCTGTGCGTGCTGTGCGGGCTGCCCGCCGCAGGGAAGTCCTCGCTGGCCCGCACGGTGGCCGTCATGGCGGCCACGCGAGGCTGGAGGGTCGCTGTCATACATTATGATGACTTAGTACCTGAATCTGCTTTCCGTATGAAAGCACTGGAGGACGAGTCGCAGGCGGTAAATGTACTACTACTACTACTACTACTACTACCACCACTAGTACTACCACTACCACCACTAGTACCACTACTACTACCACCACTAGTACTACCACTACCACCACTAGTACTACTACTACTACCACCACTAGTACTACTACTACCACCACTAGTACTACTACCACCACTAGTACTACTACTACTACCACCACTATAGTGGTGGTAGTAGTAGTAGTAGTACTAGTGGTGGTAGTAGTACTAGTGGTAGTGGTAGTACTATAGTACTACCACTACCACCACTACTACTACTACCACCACTAGTACTACCACTACCACTACTACCACCACTAGTACTACTACTACTACCACCACTAGTACTACTACTACTACCACCACTAGTACTACCACTACCACTACTACTACCACCACTACTACTACTACTATACCACCAATACTACTACTACTACTACTACTACCACCACTAGTACTACCACTACCACTACTACTACCACCACTACTACTACTACTACTACTACCACCAATACTACTACTACTACTACTACCACCACTAGTACTACTACTAGTACTACTACTACTACCACTAGTAGAATACATAGATATAGATATATAGAATACATAGATATAGATATATAGAATACATATATATAGATATATAGAATACATAGATATAGATATATAGAATACATATATAGATATATAGATACATAGATACATAGATATAGATATATAGAATACATAGATATAGATATATAGAATACATATAGATATATAGAATACATAGATATAGATATATAGAATACATATAGATATATAGATACATAGATACATAGTATATTCTCAAAAAAACGACAACATCCGTTATGCCTTTTTGTTGTTGTTGCAGCAGACCGAGTGGCAGCTGAGCAGGCGGTCTCTGCTGCGGGCCGTGGAGCGGCTCCTCAGGGACCCCGACGCTGCGTCCGACCCGCCGGACGGCCGGCGGATCGACGGCGCCGCGTGGAGGCGCTGCGTCCGCGTCCTGCTGGAGCAGCGAGGCGGCGGTGGCGGAAGCACGGAGGCGGCGGCGGCGGCGGCAGAGCCAGTGGTCCTGCTGCTGGATGACAACTTCTACTATCCCAGCATGAGATACGAGGTGTACCGACTCGCCAGGAAGTGTACGCGCTACGGTGACCCCCCCCACCCCTCAATAGTGCGCGTGTCACTGCGCTGATCCCCACGTTAACGTTGTCTGTCTGTCTGTCTGTCTGTCTGTCTGTCTGTCTGTCTGTCTGTCTGTCTGTCCGTCCGTCCGTCCGTCCGTCCCCACTCTCAGGTTCCGTGGGCTTCTGCCAGGTGTTTGTAGACTGCTGCGTGGAGGCCTGCACAAGCCGAAACCAGAGGCGACCCGACCCGTTGCCTACCGGGTTAATAGTGGAGATGGCAAAACGTCTGGAGGCCCCGAACCCACAGAAGAACGCATGGGAGAAGAACAGCATCACGCTGAACAACTCGGGGTGTTTGTCTGAAACGGACCTGTAAGGCACTGCCTTACCCCCTTTTTAAATTATTTTTATTATTTAATTTTGGCTCTGTGTACGTGTTTATTCGTGTGTCACCTCTGTGCTCTTTCTGTTTGTGAATCCCCAGTCAGAGGTGGATGGAGTTGATGACCCACGCAGTCCACAACCCCTTGGTCCAGGTGCAAGAGGACCACACGGAGCAAAAGGCACGTTGCCGTTCTCCTCGTGGTGGACATCTGATTGTCATGTTGTCATGTGGCCAATAGTGTGTGTGTGTGTGTGTGTGTGTGTGTGTGTGTGTGTGTGTGTGTGTGTGTGTGTGTGTGTGTGTGTGTGTGTGTGTGTGTGTGTGTGTGTGTGTGTGTGTGTGTGTGTGTGTGTGTTCGTTCCTGTGCAGGAGGCGGACCGTCTGAAATGTGCCATCAGCGTGGTTCACCAGGCGGACCAGGCCTGCCGCCGGCTGGTCTCTGCTGTCATGAAGAGTGCCAGCGAAGGTAGGAAGATACTGGCCGGACATCGCCTGACCAATTTGTAGATGTGTATTAGTCTGGAACCTCTCTGTTCAAACAAAACGTGTGACGTAAATGAAACTAATTGAGGCAAACACATCTTTGTTATCAACAAAAGCTTTAAGTGCAGTTATTTGTTCTTCTTTTAGAGAAACTATACCGTCCAGTTAGTCTGGTTCCTTGTCGAGAGGGAGGGAGAGAAGGGAGGGAGAGAGATTAAGTAAGTTGTTTTCTTTGTCCCCCACCTGGCTATAGATGGTGACGTCCCCCCCGAACAAATGAAGTGTTTGGCAAGTGAGCTGAATGAGTCCAAACTAAGATTTCTACAAGACCTGCGGACCCAATATGTTCAACAACTACCAACCATAGAAGGAGAGGATATTGATGTGCAACAGGTAGTGACCACTGAAGTGGCTGCTTTAGACAGGGAAATAAAGGAAACTTTGTTAAGATTTCGGAGGAAATGACAACATTGGAATGTAGAAATCCAACTTGAGTTATGAGTAACAGTTGGTATTTTATTTAATTTGCATAATTTGCACAAATGTACATTTGACAGAACCAAATGGTTTATACATACAAAAGCAAGGCTGTATTAGTACCCCCTGGACAGATGGACGGACACAGCTTTTAACGCCGTCCATTTTTCCTGCACACTTCTCACTGGTACAACTTAACTGATAGTGGGTCAGATAAAAATGTATTCCACTGTTTGTAATCTTAACTTGGCTTAAAAACGGCTCTTGTATCTGTGCAATAAGCCACCTGCTCTCAATGCCCATTGCCCACCCACCTTGCCATCAGATAATCTATGCATTGCCACTTGTTCACCAGTCACCACTTGCCCAGCCATCTCACCAATAAAACAATCATGATTCTTAATTTTCTTGGAAACAACTTTTATTTCATTTGGATAATTATCAAGAGAATGTGTCAAGCTTTGTCATATTTCTGTGGAGCCAGACATAAAAAAATAAAAAATCGCAAAGGGCCCTTTCGTACTCAGGGGCCCATATGCCCACATGGTAGACCTGGGCTTGTACAGAAGTGTCAACTGTTGTGTTCAATGTGGGATTGGGTGATATTCAGAATGAATATTTCAAGTTGTCATTTATATTGTGTATACACACTCAATGAAAATCCAAAGTTGGAAAACATGTTTGACATGATCCACAATTAAGAAAAAAAAGCATCATAGTTTGGCCTCGGTTTATTCTATGATGCAAACACTGCACTCAAGACATGGTAGTAGAAAACTGTTACCCTGTCAACAATACATCACATTCACACATCACGATCAACAATTAAATAATCGGCATTTTCATTAAAAAGTCACAACATGTACAACACTAGATCTGTTTCTCCTTTTTTTCACAATAAAAAATAAGTTCATACAAAGGAAAAGTAGGCGAGCAGCACAATGCTACAATGCTCTATTTAAATAATTTACAGTATGAATACATAAAATAAAAAGGGGGGGGGGGGGGGGGGTTCTGGCTACTTGAGCTACTTTACTGATTTCTCATACAATCTGGTGCAAAATGAGGTACGAATTATATCAAGATGGCAAGTACGACTGCGATGATGTTGGGACCTAACAAGCCACAGGACTTGTCTGAAACGTGTCGGGACAGTTGTTCCTTAAAGAGCTGGAAGACTGCATTCAAAATACATCACTTTCTCGTAGATGACGTCACAGCAAAATGTTACATGGGCAAATGAGCCCTTATGCCTTCATTGATGCAAAGAATGTTAGAACGGCTTCGGTCATTCCAAGCCACATTAAAAATAAATTAGGGTACAAATTTAATCTAGAAAGAATCAGGAAATCCAAACCAAAAATTATAAAAACCAGCTGATACAATTCAATATATGGTGTGACAGCAATAAATGAAAAAAAGGTTTAGCACAGGAATTAATCGGGATTAAACCGCGTTGGGGGCATGCCGTGCTGCCCATCACTTGTGGTGATGTCCACGCGCGTAGTGGCACGCAAAGTCGTACTTGTCCCTGCACATGGAACCACAGATGTTGCACTGGAATGGATTCTCATAACCGTGGCAACCCATGTGTATGGTGTACAGTATGTTATCCGAGAACTGGATGTCACAGTGCGGGCACGTGTGCGATGCGGGCTGGTCCTGGGGCGGGGTGGCTGGGGGGGGTGCGCTCGGCTGGCCGACGCCGGTAGGGTAGAGCGTGCGGGCGCTGCGGTCGAACCCCTGTGCCGCCTCCCCGTCCAATCCGTAGCTCCTGCGGCCGTCGGACTCCTCCTCCTTGGGGCTGGGCGCAGTCTGCGAGCCGTTGACGGACACGGCGAGTGGCGGCCCCGACGCCTGCTGGATGAGAATGGGCTTCACGTCGTCCTCGCAGGACAGCCTGTCCAGGGAGCAGGGGCTCTGGGGCCGCGGGGGTAGGTTGGCCAGCCGGCCGGCCAGTGTGGACAGCTGGTCCAGAGGGTTGTCTGCCGCGGGCAAACCATTGGCGCTCCTGCTGCCACCGCCGTTGCTGCTGCTGCTCTCGTGCGGTTTGATGACGCCGGGGGCGGTCTTGTTGTACTCGCCGCTGACGCCGATGCTCAGGTGGGGCCGCACGTCGTGCCCCGGACCGCCCGCATAATCGGCCCGGGGGCCCAGCATCGATGGCGGGGGGCCGCCGTAGTTGCCGAGCAGCCGTCGGCCGAAGCCCAGGGAGCTAGCCCTCTTCTGCAGGACGCTGAGCATTCGCTTGTTGGTGAACGGCGAGCGCACGCCGCGCATGGGCAGCAGCTTGTGGCGCCGGCGGCGGTGGTGGGACAGGTTGCTGCGGTCGCTGCAGCAGAAGGCACAGAGGTCACACTTGTAGGGCTTCTCCCCCGTGTGGGAGCGCATGTGGGCCTCCAGGTGACGCTCGTAGGCCGAGGCGAAGGGACACAGCTGACACCGATGAGGCTTTTCTCCTAGGGAAGAAACGGAACGGGCGCGGCATTAGGAACAACACTATCCAAACGGTGATGGTTGCAAAACCAGGAACAAAAACAGGTTGGTGTGATAAAGTATGGGATGTGTTGGGATGTGGGTTACCTGTGTGGATGCGGATGTGCTCTATTAGGCGAGCCATGCCTTTGTTGGCGTAATTGCAGTAGCTACACTTGTACTTCCCATCCGAGGTCCTCTCCAATCCGTCCATCTGCAGCTCCGCTCCATCCTCCAGCGACAGGCTGACCTCTACCGACGGGGGGTCCAGGCCGCCCTGGTCACTCGCCGTGGGAACTGAAACACACACACACACACACACTTAGGACTCATGTGGATTTCAAAATACATGTCGGAAAAACCACCAGATAGTCGCACATTTGCTGTGCTCACCGGCTTGAAACGAGTCCCCCGGGTTGTTCTCCCCGCAGACGGAGCCCGAGATCATGTTGACATGCTGCGTCTGCTGCGTTAAATACTCCTGAAATTCTTTCACAAAATCCACAGACTCTGCCTTCAGGTCCTCCATTGTTGTTGTTGTTTTTTTGTTGCTTCCCCGTTCACGATGGATGGGCGTTGAAACCTTCAACCTCGACGACGACCGTGGACTGCCTGCCTATTCGGACAGACGCGTTGCAAGTCCGTCCTCATGTATAACATCGCTCCTTCCTCGGGGCAGCGAGGCGGTTTTTGTGCCAAATGCTAAACGTTAAGATACAGCCGCTAACATTGTAGTCTAGTATGAATACCTCCACCCGACAAGAGGCTAGCTCTCTAATAATACTCAACGTCTTTAAGCATGCCGTTATCTAGTTCCGAAAATGTGGTACATTTGCTATAAATGTCAAAAATGCTTCGGTGGCTATTTTACATCTGACAAACTAACCGTAGATTGCGTAAAAATAGCAAGTAAGAGCTAGCAGAGAGCAACCGCAAACCAAAGTACTTCCGGTGTTCAGCCGGAAGGAAGTGGCTAAAAAAAACGGCGTATCCGGTCAAACATTTTATATATATATTTTTAATTAAAAAACAGCCTTAATCACAATCTCAATAGACAAATTCTCATTAAAAAAACTCAATATTATTCTTATGTTAGTTCCCATATACTGAATATACAATATTGGTTTGGGTGGTGGGATAGACCAAAAAACTACATATACCACTCGGTACCAGTACACCAAGAACCAGTTCAGCACTTGTTGAGAACAGGGAAGTCCAGACAATTTGCGGTACATTTACAGTAGCCATGGCGACCATCGCAGTGGCAGTTTGCAGTTTGTGGAAGAGACTCAAATAAGATACTTTATCATGTATTCAGACTGCTGAAGTTCAGCATCAGAAAGTATTGCATTATTTGTGTCTCGGGCAAGACAGGCTACATTTTGGAAGAAAGCAGAAAGGAAGTAAGGCTGACAAATTATTATACAGACAGGAAAGAAAGAGGAAAGAGGGGGTAAAGGAAGAAGAGGGAACCTAATGGCAATGTAGGCCAACCGCCAGATGAGGGCGCAACACATCGGATGCCTATACCTAAAAAAAGAGAGGCAAAGAAGAGGAAAAATTAGCAAAGATAGTAGTTAGGCAAAGATAACGCATTCGGGGCAGAGCCATGGTGCAGGGATGACGTATTTTTGTAGGCCAACCCGGAAGTTAGCATCGCCCTGGGTTCCCTTGACAAAAAGCCTTTTCTTTCCCATTGGCTTTTTGATTATTACAGAAAATAAGCTCTGTGGCAAACACATGTTTATGCTACTCACACGTTTTGTTAAGCAAGATAATCTTTACATTAGCGCTGTTGTTAACACTGTGAGATCCAATTCTCAGACACATTTTTCGCTGGATCTCCTGGCAGAAGTATGGCAAACACTATTGATTTAGTGTCAGTGTTCAGAACACCTTCAACTTGTAAGGGAAGGGCTGTTATTTATCTCGATTTCAATGTTAAAGAAAATAATAGCCACATACGACCAAAACCTCCACATCTCTCATTGGAGTGAATGGAGCCTCGAGTCTCCGGAAGTGGGGGCACAGTAAGCTCGCCAATGGCGCGCCTTGTGTAGCTCACGTGACACATTACAGGAAGTAAAGAAGGACGTGGTTAGTCTCTCCTCTGAAATGTCTCTGGAGTGAGTACCCGTATGTAAACAGTAGACACGATGGCGTCGTCTCTGGTCCGAATTGCAGCCAAGGTGAGAGTACATTGATGTCAGTTGATGTTTTGATGTTTTGGTTTCACGTTGATTTTTTTTTTTTTACCGGACTCGCGTTACCTTACGTGGATTTTACGTTTTATACGTTTGTACGTCAACACTAACGTCACCTTGTAACGCCATAGCTCGTATTGCATTAGGCTACGTTACACAGTATCATACGCATTGTTGTACAGCAATTGCACTGGCCTGATTACGTTATACACGTGTCCCCCTTGTTGTACCTGCTGTAGCAAAGGATTTAGGCTCATCCGATCAACCAATTTTGCAGGCAAGCAGGCAACTATCTGCGCCATGGGCTGCGATACGGAGCAGGTCCTCCACAGCGTCCAGCCAGCATGCAGCCTCCCAGCAGTCCCCCCAGGTCTCCTTCCCTCCCCTGCAGAGCTATTCAGAGGAGGAGGCCATGATGCGGGAGGCAGGTGAGTTTGCAGCCCACTTGTACAGATGTAGGATTTTATTTAATTTCAAAGTAGCAATCGTCTTTGTCTCTACACACAGTTCAAAAGTATGCCCAGGACTGCATTGGCCCCTTCGTCTCGAGGATGGATGAGGAGTCAGCCATGGATCAGCAAGTGATTCAATCCCTGTTTGACCAGGGGGTATGTGTTATGTCCTTTTTTTTGTATTCGAGTCAATTCAGTTGTGCTCACCTCATATTCCTTTTTAGATGGCTTGAAGTGCTTTTGTTTGAACACATGTGGATGTAAAACCCCTCTCACAGCTGATGGGGATAGAGATTGCCCCGGAGTATGGAGGAACCGGCTCCACGTTCTTCTCCTCCATTCTGGTGATCGAGGAGTTGGCGAAGGTGGACGCGTCGGTGGCCGTGTTGTGTGACATCCAAAACACGCTCATCAACACACTGCTCACCAAGCTGGGGACCCCCCAACAGAAGGAGCAGTATCTCAGCCGACTGGCTACCGATATGGTCAGCGACTCCCGAGTTTTCATCAATTCATGTTTCCCTATTCCCTGTGGAATAAACACAAGCGTCTTCATTGGGAAGTGGAAAATGTCCACGTTGTTCAGGGGAATTCTTGATACATTGGTGTACTATTATGTTTTTTATTTTGTCTGTGTGTATAGATAAGTAGTAGATGCACGCAACTCATAACTACTTTTCGATATGAAAACAGGTGGGCAGCTTCTGCCTCTCTGAGGCAGAGTCGGGCAGCGACGCCTTCGCTCTGAAGACGCGTGCGGAGAAACACAAGGACTACTATATCATCAACGGATCCAAGATGTGGATCAGTAATGCCGAGCATGCCGGCGTGTTCCTGGTGATGGCCAACGTGGACCCATCAGCGGTAAGTAGTCAGAGTTCAACTTCAACGTTTCAACAGAGTGAAATGTTGCACATGCTGTCTCTCCCGTGTATCCTGTCTGATTTACAACATCTGGATGTCAAGACAGATCTCCTTTGTAAAAGTTGCATTACTTCTTCTGAGGTGTATTGGTCACTACTGACATTGATATCACCGGTCATAGCGTGTCCTAGCCTGGCATCGCAAATGCGTATTAGTCTGGAACCTCTCATTTTCAATTTCCAAGGGCCGTTATCAAAGGGCGCAGACCAAAATGCCTCTGGTGCAATTGGATAGACCTACAACATTTTGTTGCTCTGATTGGTTACCAAATCCTGTCGGAAGTACAGCAAACCCATCTTTTTTATCAAGAAAGGCTTTAAGCGCAGTTGTTCGTCTTTTAGAGAAAATATAGCATCCAGTTTGTTTAATACTGTCGCGATAGCGGATTCAACAGACCGTTCCACATCAGTGGCAGCCATCTTGGTTGTTTACGAAATTCAACGCTCCTCTGTACATTCATCGTATCAAACCCATATTAGATAATCGACTGGAAATCTGTCAGGAGGTGGGCCAGACGTATCTGCCAGAGCAAATAAAACATGATTTGTCTGGTTCCCACACTAAGTGTGTCCTTCACCAATCTGCCCACAATCATTACAATATCACTGCATCTGTAGACCAATCAGAAGCGTGCTACCTCTCCTCTCCCCCAGGGGTACAGGGGCATCACGTGCTTCATGGTGGACCGAGACACGGAGGGGCTGGAGATCGGCAAGAAGGAGAACAAGCTGGGCCTGCGTGCTTCGTCCACCTGTCCTCTCAATTTCGACAACGTCAAGGTGCGAGCCACACAATAAAGCATTGTTAAGATCCAGAATATGACAACATTACAACATCACTCATTTGGCAGCTGGTTTCTAGGTGCCAGAGGGAAACATCTTGGGCCAAGTGGGTCATGGTTACAAGTACGCCATCGGGATGCTGAATGAGGGCCGAATAGGAATAGCTGCTCAGGTGAGGAAATTACACACAATCCTGCTGTAGGATTGGTTAATCTTTGGTGTGTATTTCTAGTTGAATCTTCACATGGTAGTCACATGGTTTAAAATGGAGATTTGGATGCCCTTTATTGTCTTTAATGTCTCTTTTTACTAACTATTCCAAACAATGATAAACTAATAATAATAATAATAATAATAATAATAATAATAATCATCATCATCATCATCATTGTATGTTTTAGATGCTGGGGCTGGCCCAGGGTTGCTTTGACCACACCATCCCTTACACCAGGCAGAGGGTCCAGTTTGGGAAACGAATCTTTGACTTCCAGGTAAACGATACAAACAATAGGGCTTGTACATCAGAGTGCATCATGGGTTTTTTGATAGTGATACTCCACCATATTGAGAGGACTCAAGAAAGTTGTAGTACTGTAAATCCTAAATCTACGTAAATATACCGTAATCTAGGCTAATTGTTTTGCCACGTCTCGCATGAGAAACGCTGTGGCAGTTTAAAACACAACAATGTCTCGCCATAATGACAAATCATTTCAAGATTAATTACTAAACAATGACCAAAAATACATTACTACTAACATAATAATAACTAACATTCCAATGCTTCCAAAATGAAGGAGGTCATTGCAAGGTGACATCACGATGTACAAGCCCTATACAGTCAGTCACTTTGGAATACAGCATTTTAGCCAATGTTTTCCCGGGGGATTTGAGTTGTCTTCATCCAGAGGGTTTGGTAATGCATTTCAGGGCCTGCAGCACCAAATATCACACGTTGCAACACAGCTGGAAGCGGCCAGGCTACTGACATACAACGCTGCCCGTCTCAAAGAGGCAGGGAGGCCCTTCATCAAGGAGGCCTGCATGGCTAAATACTTCACTTCAGAGGTGAGCCATGTGATGTGTTGCTAGCAGCAGTGCAAATAACACAATTATGTTTTAACTAAAACTCTTAACTATTTAATAAACAATCTTTTGTCTTTCTGTGTCATGCAGGTCGCAACTCTAACCACGTCAAAATGCATAGAATGGATGGGAGGGGTGGGCTTCACGAAGGACTACCCCATAGAGAAATACTACAGAGACTGTAAAATCGGTGAGCGCAGAAGGCAAACATTTTTACATTCACACAAAATCATTTAGCAGAGGCTTTCATTCAAAAAGACTTAACTGGAGCATAAACTGAAAAAAAATGCAGTAACAACAAAAAAGTGCTGCGCGACCTAATTTAAAAACAACTGGACAGAGTGCAGAGCGCCATAGGAATCAGAAAAAACAAGGCACTTTTTACACTACAAACAGTTACAGTTGGTGTATCACATCTCAAAGTGATTCCCATAAATTTCCATACAAAGATTTTAAAAGATACCCCCCTTTGAAGAGGCGGAGCCGCGCTCAGAGAACGTCTAATGAATTCACGTGTTTGGCGGGTGACGCGGCCGCGCAGCTGATGTCATTTCCGTTAAGTGCGCCACAGAGTACTGGGCCGTGTTCCGATATCCGTACTTCCATGAGTACACTTAAACATAGTACACTATCCGCACTCAATAGGTACGCAGAGCTTCAGATGTTAGTGCTGTTCCAAATGCAATACTCTGTGGCGCACTTAACGGAAATGACATCAGCTGCGCGGCCGCGTCACCCGCCAAACACACGTGAATAGACGTTCTCTGAGCGCGGCTCCGCCTCTTCCGCTACGTAGCTAAGATGGCTGCCGTTGAGTACGCATAGTGTACACCGTTGCACACTCAGCATTTTGGCCGTTTTGAGTACACATACGGGTCCTTTCAAGTACACTTCTTTTGCCGCGATCATAATCGGAACGCCCTACGTACTCAAACTAAGTATACTAAGTACGGGAAGTATGGATATCGGAACACGGCCCTGCATTTGGAACAGCACTAACATCTGAAGCTCTGCGTACCTATTGAGTACGGATAGTGTACTATGTTTAAGTGTACTCATGGAAGTACGGATATCGGAACACGGCCCTGGTTCCCCTGTGTCTTTAATTTCTTACACATCATTACCCCGGATTTCCACCGGGGACGTGAGCGTCGCGTTACGGCTGCGTTAACGGCTGCGTCGCGGTCACCGCTGCTGATCGCTGCCACTCTAGTCAATGAAAGCATTTCCACCGGGCGTGCTGCGTAACGTCTCAGCAGCATCCCAGGAGCGGCGCACCGCGCTGCAGCGCTATCTTTACGTAGCGTTCTATTTTTGACGCGAGCCGCTGCTGAACCGCGTCAATTTAAACAGAGCAGACCGACCGGGCAGGAAGTGAAATAGTAAAAGCCATAGAGCATCCGGTCAATTTTCAAAATAAAAACACCCTCCCGATCGAACACGGCCACAAATCGTTGTCGTTTATAACTGACTTTGTCTATAGGCTACAGCACACAACACATTAGGACATAACAACAATAAACAACACTAAACACAATTAAACCAGACAAAAAAGTAAACATTTACTATATAGCCTACCAACTCATGGTAGAAGCACAAACATCTAGGAAAAACGACCAAATCAACAGCAAATCAACTTCTGACAGACAAAGCAACTGCAAGTCAACTTCGGAAAGGCAAAGTAACCTTTTATTTGGTTGTTCTATTTTGACATCCACAAATTATCACGTGGTCTCCTGATTCTCGCGTGGTCTTGTAGTTCTCGCGTGATCCCGCGAATCCAGCCGCTACGCTGCCGTAACGCGTCCGGTGGAAATTGACGCAGGGCAGAGGACGCAGCCGTAACGCGACGCTCACGTCCCCGGTGGAAATCCGGGGTTAGACATTCAGTGAAGGTTTAGTTCACCGGGATGTCTCTCACTATACAGCATTATGTCTATTGCTGTACATTGCTATTATTCTACATCACTGCCACACCTGTCAGCCATCAACAGTCCAGTGTATGGCAGCAGTTCTCATATGAATAGTGTTTGTAAGCATATATCTTAATAACTTAATGATTATTTTATATAATTGTATTTTATATCTTAATGCCACTTTGAGATAGTTTTTCAGCCACGTAATTTCACTCGTCTTTGACCACAACAATAGTAGACAGCACTTACGTAAAACCACGGTTTATTAGCGAAAAAATATACACCACACAGTAAAATAGAAAATGTAAAGAAAGAAGCCTTAGCAATAAGGCACATTAAAATGTGCCTTCGAACTCGTCCAGTTTCCTGTTTCCGCTTTGTCGCGCTCAGCTGAAAAAAAGAGTGGTGCACGACACGGCGCGACCGGGCTACAATCCTGTCGCGCCAGCGAGATTGATGTCATTTTGACATCACATTGTCGTGCGACAGCTTGGGAACGGCGAGCGTACTGCGGCCTTAAGGGATCACACACGACTCTCACTTTCTTTCATTTTCTGCCATTTTAGATTTTATATATATATATATATATATATATATTTAAATGTTGTACTGGTAAACAGTGCTGAACTGTTTGTACAACAGGCAACTTGTTTGACCTGTTATTGAAATCCCGATAATAAAATTATCATATTAAATTATCACATACATATCATATTGTTGAGAGGAATTAAATGTGCTAGATTTTACGTAAGATTTAAGAGCTATTATTTGAGTGTAGTTCGTTAGAAATGGCATAGCCATCCGTCAGCTATTATTAGTGAAATGCTCTGAGAATAACTGTTTTCGGTATGAGCCAATTTAGACTTTAGACCACGCCCATCTCATTTGTGACCAATCAGGGCATCTCTTCCCTGATTGGTTCAGGGAATCCAAATTGCCTGTCAATCACAGGTGCATGAAACACAGCACATCTCAATGGTGGAAACATAGGGAGGGAGCAGAGAGGGAGGGGGATTTTTGTTGTTTAGTTTCAAAATCTTGCTCTCTTCTGCTCTCTCTCTCTTAAAGGAAAATTCTGGCACAAAATGAGACCATATGATCATAACAACCGAGTTGGACCGTTTTCTGGGATCAGTTTTCATTCTAGTCCAATGGAACCAAAGTTCTCGAAAACCGCTAATTAGCATATAACGCTAGCTGTGGGGGCAGATATTCATGTAAAGTAAATCGCAATTCTATACCGCTAACAAGGATCAAAATCGCACCACACTTCCACGGCAGCATAATGAGGGTCCCTACATGTAAAACGAAGCACTGAGAACTTTGTAAGTGTACAGACAGTTTATTAAGAAGAAAGTTTAGAAAGCCAGTGCCTTCAGGAAAACAAGCGGGCGCCATCTTTGGAAAACAGTCACGACGAGTTGAGCGACGAACGCCGTGCAACGTAATGAGCCGGAAGAGGCGTACACATGAGATGTCCATGAATCAGAAGGTGTGCAATCTAGTAGAAGGTGTGCGAAGTGCGAACAGTGCGTGTGCATAGAGAAGAGAAGAAAATGGTTCGTGTTTGTGCTTTTCCCGGCTGCGTTCATCGCTCGACTGGTCGTGACCAGTTGCTTTACCAGTTGCTTTACCAGTTGAGCCAGATCGTTGGATACATTGGGTTGGATAAAGAAATTTGTAATTCTCAAATGTTTTCTCTGCATTTGTTGTTTGACGTTTGTCTCTGTTATGTGTTTTAATGCACAGGCACCATTTATGAGGGCACGACCAACATCCAGCTATCCACCATAGCAAAACACATAGACAAGGAGTACGACCACTGAAGACCACCAGCTGGACAGACACCGACAGATATGCACTCCACCACTCCCACCTGGTTCATCTCAAATCTCAAAATTAGGCTGTGATTGAACTTTGGTGTACGCCTCTCCCCGTCTTCTGTATTCAAATAATTTAAGTGTGACTTGGCGTCCATGCTGTGTGCACGACGTGCGTTTCACTTCCCTTGGGTGTAAACAACCGTTAGTTACCAACTTTGCTTTCAGATTTGTTTGTTGTTCCTTGATGGCACAGATTGTGCTACAGATACTCTATACGGTCACCAGCTTCGCCATATGAACATGTTACTGATACAGACGTACTTTAGCTGAGGAAATATGTTAGTTTGGGCTTGAGATGAATACGAACAGTGCCTTCACATTACATGTTTTCCCTTCAAAGCCCTTTTAGCTTTGAGTCTAATGTTTGAGTGTGTTTGACCTGCGTAATAGTTTGCTGTTCTGAAAGTAACCAGATATCTCATTTAAGTAGTTCACCCTTTAGAAGTTGATTATAAATAATGTACAGTACTTAGTGTAAACATTTAGGGGGAGATTCGACATGATGGATAAAGGGTTTGTCTGTAATGTTGGAAATGTAATGTTAACTAGAAATCATGTTGATATTTGAATAAATGTCTGCAACAAGCAGATATCCCTGCATTTCTTTGTTGTTGTGTGTTTTAAAGTTACATGAAGCACAAGCCTGTGTTTATAACTAAAGTGTAATTATTTGCATATCTTACAGTTTAATGTTTACACCGACGGATAAGGCATGCACACATTTTCCCCCAAAGAGTTGTGTGCAGGTAAGAGTGTATCCCTAAAATATTAGTGGTTGCACACTGGCACCACTTGAACTACTACCACCACATTCAGACCAATAAGCCAGGACCCTGGTTTGCCTCTAGATGGCAGCATTCCCTTGCCTGACCTCTGGTTTTGACCTGTGGTTGTGACTTATGCTTTCAAGATGCTGGATTTATCTGAACTGAAAAGCTATTTGAAGATATCAAATTGAACCAATGACTTGGGCATATAATAATAACGTTAAGTGGCTCGATATCGGAAACCATTATATTCAACTCTGAAGTGATTTATTGTTGAAGTGTGTATGGCTGTTGCGGTGATGCTTATTCAACTTAGAAAATGCTGAAACATAACATTTAGTCGAAATTAACCGTCCGGGCTGTATGCCTGTAGGCCTATTGGAAAGATTTGAGAAAATTAGAATTGTTTTAATATAGCCTTTTTTAATTTTATTTTTTAAAATTATTATCAGGATACACTGCAAACAACTGAGGTTCGGCAAATACAAAACTAAAATATGCTTATAGCTAAAACAAATAAAACCAGAACGAATGTGATGTGGCCATATTTATTTTGTGTCTAATAAATGATCTCTTACAATATCCTAAAACATGCAAGCATCATCCTGTCCGGGCGGTTAGATAAGCTATAACGTCTCTGGTTACCTTTGAATATAATATATAATAATATTTGTATCTTTTTGTTACGTTTTTGTAGAGATCATCACTGAAAATGACATCGCGGCCACCTGTTTAATTCTGAGTGCAACAGCAATATAACAGAATCGGCATGAAGACGATTTGTATATCTCTATTTGCAAATGTAAAGTAATTTGAGAGAGAGAGAGAGAGAGAGAGAGAGAGAGAGAGAGAGAGAGAGAGAGAGAGAGAGAGAGAGAGAGAGAGAGAGAGAGACAGAGAGAGACAGAGAGAGAGAGGGTTTTGTGGGTTGCGCATGGGGGTAAAACCCTGCGCCATTTGTCTCTTTAATCTAATTGGTTGATTGATGAGTCCATGTTGTTTAGCTGGGAGCGAAAAACGTGTATAGGGCCTCTCCTTTCCGAGGCTATTCTCGTCATATCTCCTTCCTGCCTTCGCTCTGTTTCATCTCAACTCCCATTTGCCGTCGTACCTGCCCAATGGCAGAGATTTAGCGCATTTAACTTGGATACCATGTTTACTCCATCATTTACCATCCAGCCTAACTTTGACGCATTGATCGCTCCTCTGGGTCGCTCCCAGCTCCGCGTGCACATTTACGCGTTTTATATTTTGCTCTAGGAAGGCGATTTCCATTCCGCGACAACACTGTAAAGAAACCTGTTTTTGTATTTTTTATTTTTGTATATATTTTTTTGTATTTGTTTGAAGGACTTTTAATGGTGATCCGAATTGAAGGATGATGGCAGACACCGACGCGCAAGAGACCGTCCCGCCGCTCGCCAAGGAGTCGCCCTTCTCCATCAAGAGCCTGCTCAGCATGGACGACCACCACCACCACCACCACCACAGCAAGACCACCAAACCCCCCAGGACCCCGCAGCCGTCGCCCTGCAGGGGGCTGTTCGAGGGCAGCATTTTCTCCCGGATCGGAGACTTAACTTTCCCCCGGTTTGAGTTCCCCTCCCAGCGGATGGGATTGGCGGGGTCTCCCTGGTGGAGCCCATACACACTGGGAGCCATGAGCCACCTGAGGACTTCAGGTAGGAGTTATAGGGGGCATTTGTCCTCCAGGTCCTCCATCTATAGTGATCAACCATCCAAGTTATCTGAATCAATCGTCATAATTGAATTAGGATTTGATGTAGTGGTGTATTGCGTTATGTTTTGTTTTTTTTGTGCGCATGGCTGATTGAAAGCATCCCTAATAATATACAGCTTCAATGAAGCCTATATGCCTATACCTGCTATAAGGTTATATTTCGGGTTTTTTTAGTCATTGAAAAGGCAATGCATGGATCATATTTCATCATTTTCGTCCAGGAAGCAATAAAAGATGTACTTATCTGAGCTTTTTTTTTTTTTTTTTACCCCCCCACACACACACGCACACACATACACACCACACCACACACCACACACCACACCACACACCACACCACACCACACCACCCCCAGTAGGCCTCTCCGAGAGATGCGGCGTGAGGGACTCGCCGCCGTCCAGGGACAGACACTCGCCGTGTCGTCTCCTCCTCAAAAGCGAAGAACCCGACGTCAAAGAGGACGACGTGGACGACGACGTGGACGACGACGACGACAAAAGCGCAGAGGACGTCGTCCTGGAGGACAGCGACACCGACGAAAACCACAAACGAGAAGCGGCCACCACCGCCACCGACTGGAAAAACCTCGACGAGGACCACGACCAGGACAAGAAAGCCTGCAGGAAGAAGAAGACGCGCACGGTCTTCTCCAGGAGCCAGGTGTTCCAGCTGGAGTCCACGTTTGACGTGAAGCGGTACCTGAGCAGCTCGGAGCGGGCCGGCCTGGCCGCCTCGCTGCACCTGACCGAGACCCAGGTGAAGATCTGGTTCCAGAACCGCAGGAACAAGTGGAAGAGGCAGCTGGCCGCCGAGCTGGAGGCCGTCAACCTGAGCCACGCCGCGGCGCAGCGGGTGGTGCGGGTCCCCATCTTGTACCACCACGACCACCATGGCGGGTCCTCCGAGACCGGCGGCTCGGCCGGGAGCTCCCCCAGGTCCCAGTCCCTCCTGCCGTTCCCCCATCCCATGTACTATTCCCACCCCATCGTCACGTCCGTCCCCCTGCTGAGGCCCGTTTAGGGGTCCCTGCGTCTATGTGGAGGGGTCTTGGGGTCTTTGCAGTTTGAACTTGATAGAAACTTCTTGATAGAAATTATTTTTTTGTTTTATTTGTGGATTTCATGAATATTTTATTATTATTATTGTTGTTATTATTATTATTATTATTATTATTATTATTATTATTATTATTATTATTATATTATAATTATAATAATATTATTATTATTATTATTAGTATTATTATTATTATTATTATTATTATTATTATTATTATTATTATTATTATGCTATTATTCCTGCTATTAGGCCTACTATATTGTGACTTATAGCCCTATGTTTAAGTTTAATGTAAAACGGATATTATAAGAAAAATACTTTGTAAGATAATGCTACGTTTCAGTGTAATCCTATTTGAAACAGAAGATGATGTTTTACATCGAGTTCAGAGGTAATAACAGAAGATTATGTTGTTTTACATCGTTCAATGTTAATACATATTTTATAGGAAAAAAATGTGTCAGTGTTTGGACAGAAATTTGAATAGGCCTATATTTGATACTTTACAATATTGTGCAATATTATTCGCTTATTGCTCGCATAACACCCCCCCCCCCATTCGCTCACTCAACTCTCTCTCTCTTTCTCTCTCTCTCTCTCACACACACACGCACACACGGACATGCACGCGCGCGCACACACACACACACGCACACGCACACGCACACACACACACACACACACACACACACACACACACACACACACACACACACACACACACACACACACAATCATGTTCATTTTAATGCGTTTCAAAAAGCTGCAGGTAGGCCTAGCGCGATAGGCCATTAATTTTGTAAGAAATGTCACTGTTATTTATTGTCATACTTTAAGCCATGAAAAAGCCAAATAACCACCGCTGTTTGTATGAGTTATTCATTAATATTGTAGAATTGTATTGTAGAATTTCCCGCACTTGTGAAATATGGTTCTTTATTTACTCTAGAAAAAGTTGGGATTTATATAAAATGAAGCCTTTTCGTCATGATGAAAGTGGAATACTGTATTTATTGAGACGTCTAAAGAGCATTGTTTTCCAAGGATGCATCATATTAGGCCTAGGCTATTTATTGTTTTAAAAAAAGCTAATATTACATTTTGGAAGGATTCTCGCCTAAATAAACCCAAACATGCAATTGACATATTGCTTGTCTTAAAGTCTTAATGATGAAACAAACTATGACTCAGGCAATTCAAATGCTACTAAATTCAAATAATGTTTTATTAATGCCTTGTGCGTTGTTCTGCTATTTCTGTCAGAAACTGAATTATAGGCCTACTGGTTGAGATTATTTGTATAGGCCTTGTTAAGTTATCAATAATTAGGAAATCACAACAAGGCATTATGTTTTAACCCAGACGCTGTTGATGCTGTCGCCACTAGGATAAATAAATGTAGGCATATGGCCTATAATTAGGCTACTCCTACTAGGCCTACTATTTGAGCCAACATTTTTTTTTCAGTCAACCGCTTTGAAATTCTATGTTTCAATGTAGGCTACCGTTATGCGATCTTTCTCAAATATATTTAATTACACGGAATAGGTCCGATGTTATTTCAAATGATTCAAATAATTGATGGAAGATTAGGGGGACAACTTAGGCCTAATTTTATTAATTTATTCAGGATAATCTTACTGATAGAAAACATAAATGAGCTAAAGATATTCTTATTTTCTTTATTCATTCCGCATATTAGACCTATTCTCCCACCAAGCCTATTATTTTTAGCCAGTTCTTGAAAAATCATATTGTTCCTGTTGTATCACCAAATAAACCAAAAAGAGTTTGTTTAGGCCTACTGGTTCAATAAGTTTATATGAGCACGCTATACGAAAACCAACCAAATATTGTATAGGCTGTTTGTTGTATGCTGGATAGTCCGGTCGGTATAGGCTATTTAAATAGGCTATAAGCTCAAAATTAGTCAATGTGTCAATGCAAATCCGTTATGGGGAGCATGAGTAGGCCTACGGACAGCTGAGTGCACCATGGGTGCAGGCCTATGGTCCTGATGAGACTGTATCAATACAATGCGCAGAAGCGGGGAGAGCGCAATAAAACACACATTGCATGCGTGAGTGTTGTAGTGGCGAGTCCAGTCCCTCGCCCTCGCGAGATGACGAGATGTCCTCGCGAGATTCGACGACAACGGAAACATTACGACGTCATGAAAATGTGACCAATCAAACGAGAGCGGGAACTGTGCACATTCGTCTGGACCAATCAGGGCCCTCGCCTGAAACATTCGTACCACTTGTGTTGAAAATTCATAGGAAGCAAGCGACACGCTACCCGTTAGCTAGCTTGCTAACTCCGTCACTTTGCAGACCAAATACTGCGTACGGACTATAATTACGTTTTTATTTTGACATAATCACGATTTGGATTTCGGTCACACGAACCAAGAGCGGTGAGTATGGTATACACTTAATATTCACGTAAATGTGTGCATGCAAATGCTAGCAAGCACCGGCGGGAGTACAAGCGGCCGGCATGGTCTAGTTTCTGGATTAAAGCCTTTTGCTTTTTACACATCACGGATACGCACATGATCATGTCTTAATGGTGCCGTTTGAATGATTGTCCAACCATCCAGAAAACGACACAATCCCTATGAAGCGCCGTGCCAAAACCCCCACTACCATTCATACTGTCGCATCGTTTCACAGATTCAAGGACAATTGCTATTGAGGGAGAAGTTTGGGGTTTGTTTTCAAATATCAGCAGCAATGCTGCTAAGCCATCCTAACACTAAATACATGTATTGTCTTTCAAGTACTTGTTTCGTACGTTTTGGATCCCCTGCTGATGAAGTAGGCATACTGAGTAGGAGCATACTAGACGGAAAACGTGTGTATCAGCTCTGTGGTCTATGGTCTTTGCTCTTACAGATGACGGCTTGCAATGAGTACAAGCTGAACCAGGGCCCAGAGGACAGCATCTCTGCTGTCAAGTTCAGCCCCAGCACCGCCCAGTTCCTACTGGTTTCGTCCTGGGACTGCACTGTTCGCCTCTACGATGTTGCAGCCAACGCCATGCGGATGAAGTACAAACACGCAGACCCAGTCCTGGACTGTGCTTTTTATGTAAGAACTAAATCCCGCCATGCTCAATGACCCAGTGTTGGCACCCCCTGGTTAAGTACTGTGGGGAAAGTGAGCATAGTATTGCAAATCGATGTCAACAGTCATTTTGTTGTAGTAAACTTGGAATTACAGATAAGTCAGTCAAGGTCTGCGCGTGCATGTTGCGTTACAAAGACAAGTCTCACTGTAATCTTAAGTATTTAAAAAAAAGAAGAATGAAACGACTAACTGAATTTAACTGGGGTCGTGCCAACCTCCTGGTTGCTCTATAAGACAGTCTGAACACCAGTTCACATGAACCATGGCCCCCTTGTTTGCAGGATCCGACGCATTCTTGGAGTGGCGGTTTGGATGCACAGTTAAAAACCCACGACCTGAACACAGACCAGGGTAGGTGTGCCACAACATCCACTGCTAAGTGACCAACAGGGCTACACCATGCCCCATATTTCCTTTGTTCCCAACCTAGAACGGTTTGCTATTTGAATGCCTGTCCTTATCTCCACCCTTACCTTTTGTTTGTTGACAAAAAATCTAGTTAAAGACGATCTGTATCAATATTTCTCTTGTTTGACGTCAGATATAACCATGCGCTGCTCTTCTTTGCTGCTCGTTAGTTGAAGACAATGATGCCGCCTGCAGTTGACCGGTTCATCACAACGTTTGTCATTGGTACCTGATTACCTGTTAAGTAATGTTGATGCACCTGGCCACTCTGATGGACACAAAATCTATATCGAGCAGCGAAGAAGAGCAGGCAGTGGTCGTATTTGAAATCAAATGTTGAGGATTTCAGCATAATGCTGAAATAGCACAATACCATTAACAATCCCAATATTGCCACCTAAAGCCATTTATATATGTGAACATGCGCTTTTTAAAACGTTGTCATTGGGAATAGCTTCTGGGGTCAAGTGCAATGTGTTAACTGTTCTCACACCGTACCTGAACAGATACAATCGTTGGAACGCACGACGCCCCCATTCGCTGCGTGGAATACTGTCCGGAGGTTAACGTCATGGTAACGGGGAGCTGGGACCGGTCTGTTCGCCTATGGGACCCAAGAACGCCCTGCAATGCTGGGACCTTTACTCAGCCAGAAAAGGTGTTTGATAAAGGTTCTGCAGTACGATCATTAAGAGAATGTTTACCGCTGGGGTACTGTAAGATTTGGACTGTTCTACTCACATTAACGGAACAGTATATGCCTCAATAGGGATTGGTAAAATCAATATATGTGTTTTTGTATACGTGTTCATATCCTCTGATAAATTTAAGATATGTAATGGTGATTCATAGTGATCGTCACCACACTTCGAACCTTTTGTTCAGCATAAATTGTCACGTCTATACCAAAAACGTAAGTGTCGGCTAATAAATGGTAATATATTATTTACCTTTTTCAGTACAGTGATGGGTACATTTTTATTTCAAGTGAAGATTATTTTAATTGTAAAACATGTATTTGCACAACACTGGATAACTGAACTATGTTCTTTTCAGTCTGTTATATTGGAATGAGTGACCTGGAAAGTGCTGTGATAATGGTATTGCAGCAGACCACTTGGTGTTTTTGGAGAACATAGTTCTACCTAGCACAGAGTTTGACTTCAGTTCAGTCCTCAAATTCATTAGAGGACTGAGCTCAAGTCCTCAAATGATTTAGAGGACTAGGTGTAACTTAAATCGTGGCTTTGCCATTGTCCCCAAGTCTCTATGTTGCTCTGTCTCTCTGTGTTAAGGTGTATACCTTGTCGGTGGCCGGGGACAGACTGATTGTCGGCACAGCCGGGAGGAGAGTGTTGGTCTGGGATCTGAGGAACATGGGCTACGTGCTGCAGAGACGCGAGTCCAGCCTCAAGTACCAGACCCGCTGTATCAGGGCGTTCCCCAACAAACAGGTATGTGACAAACCACTCAATTAGTTATCCCTATGGTAGCATTGACTACCAGAGGGCCATAAAGGCCATTTTGGTTCTAAACGCTAGCATTTAGAACCAACATGGCTGTTGAATAAAGCTTCCTACCCACTAGGCAACTTTTAAAGTCGGGGCTGACTTCGGCAGTACACACTACACGTCTTGATGGTCAGTCTTGCCTTGCCGTTGGGTCGGTGGTCCACACTAGGCGACTGGGAACATGCGGGGGTACACACATGAAAACTTGCCAAATCTTACGGAAACATGGCATTCGCGTAGACGGTAAACAGAAAACAGCAACTATGAGCTGCGTTGGACATAGTTCTTGAAACATTTGTAGAAACTGTAGGAGCTGTTGTGAATGCACTCCCAGTTCATTCCTTTTTTCCTCTTGACCTCCCATCCCATTGGCCATCCTTGACCTCAAACCCCATTGGTTGTTGTTAATGTCAAATCAAATTGGCTGTTGTCAGCGTAATGCCCCCTGAACTACGCAAGTCTGGCCCAATAATATCAAACCGGTTTGAAAAAAATCTTTCCCCTCCCAACTCTACGAGGGTGGTGAAATTGCGCGTGTTGAGACCCCCCCACACTACACACCAATTAAATCCGACTTCAGCCCCCCCCCCCCCCCCCCCCCCTATGTGCTAGTCTGAAGAATAAAGTTAATCGGGTCGGCGAATCTGGTAGCTATGTGACATATTTTGTCTTCCTGGTTGAGGCCTATTGCGAAAGTTCACTAAATGATTCCAGATTTCTTTTATTGTTGCGTCCTATTACATGGGTATAAGAGAGTACAATTATTGGGTTTCGGCTCCTTGACATTGAAGGAATAATATAATGACAATAAAAATACACTACAATAAAAACATAAGGAATGTAAAGTGTGTGTGTGTGTGTGTGTGTGTGTGTGTGTGTGTGTGTGTGTGTGTGTGTGTGTGTGTGTGTGTGTGTGTGTGTGTGTGTGTGTGTGTGTGTGTGTGTGTGTGTGTGTGTAAGGCAGATGGGCAACAGGCCGTTGGTGTCCATTGTAATGTTTTGACTGTCGGGCGATGGTAAAATTGCATATGAACGTGTTCTTGGTAACTGTCTCCAGGGCTTCGCGCTGAGCTCCATCGAAGGACGCGTGGCGGTGGAGTATCTGGACCCCAGTCTCGAGGTGCAGAAGAAGAAGTACGCCTTCAAGTGCCACAGGCTGAAGGAGAACGGCATTGAGCACGTTTACCCCGTCAACGCCATCTCCTTCCACGGCACCCACAACACCTTCGCCACGGGTACGTCCTGCCATGTCCATACTGCGGGACTGTTTGAGTTGATGGAATCTTTGTTTTGCCTCGTGTTGTTCAGTGTTTTATATTTAATTATTATAAATAGGGCTGCAACTAATGATTATTTTCAGTTTATTTATATTACGATTGTTTAGCAAATGCCGTCACAAGTTACCAGAGTCGAAAGCAAAACCAGAGTTTTGAATTAAAACATCAAGGAGCAAATGTTTGGTTTTTATACTTGATAAATTACCTAAAAGATTTATCGATTCTACAAATTAGATTTGATTAATTTTCTGTCGATTGACTAATCTTTGCTAGCCTGGCAAGCCAGACACACATCAGAAAGATGTAGGGTCTGGCATTGCTCCATTGGCAGTGTGGGCGGGATAAACGGTTGTCTTTCAAGTTCCCTCTGCATGCAATAGGATAGCGCTACAACCAATCAGAGCAACGAAGAAGGTGACGAAAGATGGTGAAGAAAGATGTATTCAGAGTTTTGATTAATTAATTAATAATTAATCAAAACTCCGAATACATATTTCTTTTCGAGGAAAGACTTCAGTGCCATTCTTTGTTCTTTTCTCAAAGAAAATGTTAACTTCAAGTCTTGAAGAGTCGCGGCCAAAGCCGAGTCGAAAGACAGCTGTTCGCCAGCAGCAGCAGCCATTGTTCACCTCTAACACGGAACCGTCGTAACTCTGTCGTCATGGTAGCCCGGCTTCCGATTCCGCCCCTCACGATGTGATTGGCCTGACAGATTTTCTGTTTCCAGCAGTGCAAAACGACGACGAAAGGCTAGACCCCTGGCTGCAAATTAAATTTGCTGCCGCTAGGGGCGTCTAGATTTCTAGGCTAAATCTTTGCAGCCTTAATTATGAATTTGTGTACATATGTACATTTTTGCATTCATTTGTTTTACTTAATTGTTATTTGATAGATTGAGGTTTACTTGTCACATAGCCACATAAACCATCCCCACTGGAGGCGCCTAGGAGTGCAGTCGGTGACATAATGACGAATTTGAATAAATGAAGTCTAAAACCTATTATTAGCCTAGCCATTAGGGGATGCTGAGATTTCTAGGTTCAAAGCCTTGTGGCCAGGCAGCAGCCGTCTGTATGCGTTGCAAGCTGACCTTGAGCCACCCCTTACCCCCAGGTGGTTCCGACGGCTTCGTAAACATCTGGGACCCGTTGAACAAGAAGCGCCTGTGCCAGTTCCACCGCTACCCTACCAGCATCGCCTCGCTGGCCTTCAGCATCGACGGCAGCCTGCTGGCCATTGCCTCCTCCTACATGCAGGAGCAGGGCGACATCAGTCACTCAGAGGACGCAGTCTTCATCCGCCAAGTCACAGATGCCGAGACCAAGCCCAAGTGAGGCTCAACCTCTTCCTCGCCCGCAACGTTATTCTCAATGTGTGTATGAAGCAGTACTCTCTCATATTAGAAGATAGCAGAGCGGGAAGGTTCCCCATTTATTTTTAAGACCAAGCGTATGGCTGCAGCATATTCTTATCTGCGTCGGCCCCCTCACTCTTCAATATCCAGAAGAATTGACAGACGCCTGAGACACACACATACACACACACACACACACACACACACACACACACACACACACACACACACACACACACACACACACACACACACACACACACACACACACACACACACACACACACACACACGGACTTGGAGAAACGATACTCTACTACTGTTGGAATAACTATTTAGGCATCAGATACCGAGTTATTGTCGGTGATTCATCCATTTTGAGTTAATTTCGGCAGGTGCACATGAAGATGTTTATTTAGGGACACAATGAGCATGAGTGGACAGTAACAGCGTTATTGGCCACTCATGCACCCAACTCAGTTTGATTCTGTTCACATTACATTTCTAAAAAGCCAACCGGTGCAACTACAATTGCGACTAAATTGGATAGGCATTTTAATTTAGGAATATTACATGATGGGATTGCTTTAGTCTCAGTCAGAAGCATTATTGCCCAATATTCCCACCACTTTGTTTTTTGGATGGTGTTGTAAAGATTTGGTGGTTTCCCTGATATTGTTGTATCCACAACATGCTCTATTATTGATGTTATGTTATTTTGGTCCACAAGTCCCCCTTTTGTATTGCTGTGTATTATCACCCTTAATTATTGGCCATTTTGAAGCTCATGTGTACAGTTAGGAACAGGTCCTCTGTTGTCTCTTCTTGGTTTTCCTATTTGTAATTGACATTTTTACAGACCTTTCTCTTCCACTCTGTTTCCTGTGTCTGGTATGTTGCCATCTTTTCTTGTGTATGTTTTTATTTGTTTCCTCTTCACTTTGATAAAGATTGACTGCGTTGTTCTTTGCTTCGCATTGGCCCAGAGCCCCCACGAAATAAAAATGTTTTTTAACGTGGTGGATTTATAATAAAAACAAAAATTTTAAAAAAGCTTGGTCTGCCTATATAGTCATTCATCATTGCGGTTTGATCACCAGCTCTGAACGTGAACGTGCAAAAGGGGAGGGCGGGGGAAGCGAGGATCTGTCCGGGCATGAGGGGCACGTTGTCTTGACGATGTGTTGTGTGAGAAGGCGATGATCCACTAGTTTTGCCCAAGGCTCTGGGCTCACCCCAGACGTTGACCTCCAGCTGATAGACATCGCAGTGTCAGTGAACCAGATATTATATTAGCGGGATATTGGAGCGAGTAAAACCACACTGATCCAGGATCATAGCCTGCAGGGGGTGGGGGGGAAATGTTCCCTTTCAGTATTTACTACATTGAATTGTATTTCCTCCCCACCTCCCCCTTTTATTGTAGAAGCGAGAATAATTGATCTTGACCGTAATATCCCTCCATTGTGTGTGCATACTGGCATAGCATGCATTATTTACTCCTTACGGATAACACTTTTATTTTGTTGCATTTTCTTATAAATCAAGACCCGAGTTGAGTGATTTGTTACCGTGGTGACAGCATTTGACAAAACCCAGAGCCCCCTTTTTTTCTTTTTGTTTGCAGTGTATTATGTGAATGGAGCCACAAACAAGACAGTGCCTCGGCAAAACACTAAGTGGTGCATTTTTTCTCAGTTCACATGTTCAATAGTGGCTAATGCAATTTTGAGGCCCTTCAGTAAAAGTAGCGCAGAAGATGGAGACGTCAATTATTCTATTTAAGAGCTACAATTTTTCTAATGGCTCTATCTGCCTCTGCAGCATCCTGGAAATGATTTCTTCGTTTGGTTAAATGATGTAACTAATTCCCATGATTGCTGATAATGAGTCAGACTTTGACGTCTGACGAGCAGCTTAATATGAAATGGCATTCATTTTGTAGTGTAATTACAGCCCCGTGTAGCAGACAGAGAATGGCTGGGGTCTACGGTAAATTAACTTGTTTCCTGTCATCTTTGCCTTCCACTAAATTGGAAAATTGAGTTCCTTGAGTGAGCGTCAGACCTGCTCAGCCGTTTTTCCTCTCTAGTGCTGGATAGCTGTTCAGCCTGGAGGGGAGAACAAATAATTTGGTCACCCATTTGTCAGATGCATTAAAACAATTAGTGGTGCGTGGCATATGCTTTTTGGTTCTCTCTTGCTGAGTAGATAACCATGGTGAATTTAGGAGCATGAATGGGATTACATGTCATGTGTTTTTTTGGGTGAGTATTTAAGTTATGTATTTACTGGAAATATAACTATTCAGGGTTAAAAAAAACCCAACAAAAACAAACCCAAAAAGAAACACCGTCATAATTTCTCATTCAGGAGGGCCGCCGTGACCTTCCCAGAGACATCTTATCCGTCAGGGTGGGTTTTGGACGTTATAATAGGAGGAAATCACGTGACCAATCGGTTAGTTTATTGACTCAGTTCCATTTTTTGATCTTGCTATTATATTCTCCCTATGTAGGCCTAACTTGTAGAGATCCAATGACGTTGACGCATGTATTTCACGTTATTCGTGGGATCTGTACTGAATTAAGATGACTTTATTTCTGATGAAAATGTAGGCTACTACAAGCAAAACACACAATAGAAATAATTAAATAGTGTTTAACAGTGACTAATGGCAAGTTTTAATAGAAATTACTGATTTGTTCAGGTAAATGGGAAAATATGAAAGTAAAGACAAATGGAAGTAAATGAGACAGGTTATAGGGAAAAAAAACAACCTTGTCAGCCTCCGCAGCTGCTCCTTGGACCACCACAGCGTATCTGGGGAATGCTTTTAAAGGCGATTCCATGGGCAAGACATCTCCCAGGAGTGGCGTAGCTACATTAGCAGGCTAATTAGACAGCTCACAGCTCCAGGCCCCCCCACTGCCCCGGGTTTCACACCCCTGACCATCCATCTCAGGGGCTGTATACTAGAGGGAGGTCTCACCTGGGGAACCTCAGGATTGTAAATCAAACATCTTGGCACATGATAAGGTCGTTGGGTTTGGACTGGACCCCGGCCACATTTTGATTGAAAATCCATGATTGTGCAAAATATAACAAATCTAGGCCTATTACACGCAGAATAGGTAATTTGATAGGCCTATTTAAATTGCATTCTCTTTTGAGCTGGATTTGCAAAAAAAAGGGATCGAGAAAATTTTGTTTTAAAACCCCTGAATTTAAAATGATGCAGTAGGCCTTTAGGCTATCAGCTGACTAATTTCAATAAGACTTTGAGTTTGGTTTAGAAGTGCATTGTACATGTCTCAATAGCTCAAAGAGAATCATCAATACCGATAGGGAATGTAAAACTGTTTACTGCTATTGTCAACAAAATTAATGAAGTTAATTAAGGAAATTGATGACTATGAATGAATGATCTCTCATTTGCTATTCAGGTAAGCACATGGCCCCACTGACCCGTCAACAGCAGCAACAACAAAACACCAGGTATGGTTTAAGTAGGCTACTTTCAGTTTGTTGTTTAGAACAATACGTTGAAATGCTTGGTGTCTGTTTAGATGTAAAATGATCTCTTTCTATGTTATATTAGACTGTGGCTGGGGTCCCATTACTGACAGGGGTGGGTGAAATGACAAGCGGCCCACTTGAATCATAACCTTTTCATTTTCTTTAGAGTAAACCGACAGGTCCCCCCCCCCCCCCCCCCCCCAAGCCCCAGACTCACAAATTACAATTGACAGCGCAAGACCTGTTGCATTGTGTCAACTATTTACTCTCAAACCGGCAGACTGACAGGCAGGTGCTATGGTCATCCAATGTCAAAAACAGGGGGGGGGGGGTCCCACTGGGGAGCGACTTGTTATCACTATTTAAATAGACGGACAGAGCGGACTCTTTAGATACGAGATCCTCCGTGTTATTTAATGGGTTCATGGCCACAGGGCCACAGTTTGTCCTTCCTGCAATTAGCATTCATGGTTAGCTTAGCAGAACTAATGCACCCGCATGTCTTTGAGGCTCGGGTTGCCTCTGCCGAGAGGGACCGCGGGCCAGATCACCACTGACTGTTGGATCCATTTCAACCTGCTCCACAGGCACTTCATGGCTGAAGTCCCCTCTCCAGAAGAACACACATTTAACCTAAGCTAGTCTCTGTGACCAGAAGTAAAAACAGAGCAACGGGTGTGTAGGCCTATTGTTTTGGTCAGGTCATAACCACTCAAAAAATGAGATGGTGATGCATTGTCCCGTCTGCTTCCTAATGACAGGATGCTAATCAATACAGTGCATTATCTACAGTGTATGAGGCCTATCTATGTTCCCAGTCAGTATTTTTCAATATCCCCATGGCCTGTTTTCATGTGGGTTGACATCTGTGGGGAAGTCGCTCACTAGTCACACGGTTCTACACGACTGGAAACTGAACACTGAGGTGCAGAAGGGCTCGCTTTTATACCCGCAGTCATAGCAGCCCTGAACAAGGTGACTCGCTGAGGGAATGATCTGTTACGTAGGTTATGTAGGTTTTGTTACTGCCCGGTATTGTTGTGTGATGATATGTGTGTCATGTTGTTGGTTGGATGGATGATGGGTGTAGGCCTCATGATGTTGTTGGTTCTCCTTGTAATGTTAGGCCTACTGTCTGTTATTGTTTCTCCTGTGATGTACAGCTTTTGTGGAAAATAATTTCCCCCCCGGGGACAAATAAACTAACTAACTAACTTTTGGACACCATCAGAAACAACTAGTAACATGATGTTGTGGAACTGGGACACCAGTGACACCCTTGGATGATCAAATACAGGGGCTTTTTAATTAGTGTAATCTTCGAGATTACATGGATTGTGAAAGAAGCCTTTCAATATCATTTATAATTGTACGAATTACACAAAATTGTCCTGTTTTTGGCAAAATAATAAAACTACGATGTTGATTCTCTTCTTATTTTAAAACTAATTGCTGTAAATTACAAACTAATAATTGTGGTTACGCTTTTTATCTTTACGCCTTTGCCAATGATGAGCTGTGTTATTGGGTCCAAAATACATTTGTCATTTACAAAGTGTACTTGGCTGGAGTAATTATCTACTACACAGTGCATTACAAGCCTGAACAGAGCAAAATCAATGCCACAAAAAGAGACGCTTTCATTAACAGCCTTTGATTATTGGGCATTATGTACATTTTCTGAATCTAATGGGGTGGAATAGAATGTCTTCCCATTGATTCAAATGCAAATGAAGTAAACTACGGTAAATGCATGCGATCGATATGTTAGTGGTGTGTTTATGTATGATTACGGCAATGCATGGGGATAGGGGCCCAGACAGGGGCTGGGGTATAATTCATCATCATCCACACATTATATTATTACTATTGATGGCTTGTGCCCGGGGCCACTCCATTTGTTTTCCACATTTGTGGCAGGCAGCAGAATGCCAGATGGAGGAGGTCAATTCTACCGCCACACCAGGAGCGTTGAACGCAGCCCTCGTGTTTATCTATTGATCATCATACCTCGCTTAGAATCTGCCTCCTGTCATTTTTTTTTTTGGGCCACGTTGTGTTCCATAGGTCAGGGGAACGTGTTAATGAAACTATATTTGAATGATGTTTGTTGTTAGCAAAGGCATTCAACTTTCAAATAGGCCTATCCCTTTGCATGAGCCAGAGAGAGAGAGAGAGAGAGAGAATGACTGAAGAGAGTAATGTCAGTGCCAGTGTTAGAGGTAGGGTAAATGAAAACAAAAAGAGAAATGTACGACTCCAGAAGAGAAGGGATGGGAAGGAGCAGTGGGGTTCATCAAAGCATCTGTACAACGCCCACAGTTGTCCCAGTTTCTTTTTAAGAGACAGTAATCAAGTTTTTGTAAGCAACAAAACAGGTAACGATTAATTTTGTCTTCATATAGGCCTACTCAAAAACAAATATTTTACAGCATTTTCTTTGTGAAACTGTAAACTGTCTCCACCTGCAGACATAAAGTGATCCGCTTGACTGTCAATAAGTCTTCACCACCACTCTGGCTGACTAAAATGTAGCCTATCTCTTTCAATAGGGACTCGGAGAGAAGAGAAGCACAAAAAGCCCACGCCGAGGGCACCTCCTCAGTGGTAATTGGAAAGGAGCCTTTCGTGTCTTTCACTTGCATTCTTCCTTTTGTTGCATCGTAGGTTTTCCTCAAGTAGGCCTATACGGTCATTCAGGACCCCCTCCTGGGTGGCCCCCTCCTTGGCTTTCTTTTTTTAGTTAAAATACAGAATTGAGGTAAATCTTGGGACGACGGGGGAAGATTCTCTTTTTTTTTAACAAAAAAAGAGAATTTGATAGTTTCCTCATTGGGCTTTTCAATAGGCTTCCTAATCTGGAACATGCTCAAGAGGTGATAAAAATGTCTCGTTCTTTTCCCGCTCTCAAAAAAACCAACTGTTGATGTCGGATGCTTGCACATGTGCCTTTTTGATAATGGCATTGTAGTATTTCTGTCTCATAGGCATAGCCTCCTAGTCTGTACAATTCAGTTTTAACCACCACCAGCTTCAAATTAAAAAAAGAAAATCTTAGAAATGCATTGTTGTCCAACATCGTTACCAAATGGTTTCTTTCATAAAAAAATGGTTTGCTAAAAAAAGACTAAAGTCTGGACATAAATGCCATTAGTGTGGCTATTTGATTTACAGGCCTAGGGCCTATATCACTATCTTGTTTCAGCAAAGGTCTTTAAAACAAAAAAAAATCACAAAAAAACCTAGAAATGAACAGTGGCAATTTACTCAAAATAGTAACAAGTACTCAGATTGCAAAGCTGTGTTCCACAAGTCATGGCAAGTACCAGAAATTGAATGCTACTGTTTCCATATTATTTATATGAGGGGGCTCAATTGTCCTTGTCTCTCAGTTTCTCTAGTACACGTGTAAACACAACATTTACTGGAGAGGGTTAAAGTCGGAGAACAACACAATTTCCCTTCTAGTGCTCTTCAGAGATAACACAGGCTTGTTGCATCTCGGCAAATCCAATATCTAATTTACAGTTAAGAAGAGCATGTTGACCTTAATCTTGTTAGAACCATTTAGTATATGGGGAAAGTATAAAGAGAGTGTAGATGTTGCTAACATTTACATCCAGTCATTTAGCAGACACTTTTATCCAAAGGGACTTACAAGTGAGTCTGAGAACAATCAAAAGTAGTGGAGTAGCTGCAAAAAAAGAATCCTGCTGCTCCAATGTAGTTTCACATATGCCAGCGGCCCGGAGAGACATGTCCCTCGTATACCTGCTGCTTCAAGTTCCAAGTGTCCAATCCAACCTGCAAAGGTCAAACAATGACCTGGCCTTGAAACCCTAGAGAGAGGTGCTGAATGACCGCTTCCCTGGCCAGGGGTCAGTGTTGGACACCTGGCCCTAACAAGGGGGTCAAGACCTTGTGGTCTCTCCACTGACTGGTCAAACCGCGCAGGTCAAGCTTTTCTTGACGATTACTTCTCACAGTATTCACTGCTGACCCCAGGCAAAGGTGCACCTAACAATTAGGGTTTACCTGTTAGTTGGTTAGTTAGTCGATCAGCCATAGTCTGCATGCAATGCAAGTATACATTCATATTGAAAACACAAACACATTGTTCTATAGGTTTCACTGAATCGAAACCCAATATCCAGCAGGATTTCCCCCTTTGACAGAACCCTCATTGATCCCACATCCGGGGGAGCTGTGGTCAGGATCGGATATCCTTCTTACTTTATGTTCTGGTCCGATCCCCATGAACATTACCACTGTGCAGTCCCCGGCCTCCCAATGGCCCCAACATAAAGAGTCTCCTTTGTCCCCACTGATGTCCACGGTTCCCTGGTTGTCGTTTTAGCCTACAAGCGCGCATGCCTTTAATAAGACTGTCACCAAGATACAAGATATGTTAAGATAAGGGAGACCTTTATAGACCGTATTCACCTAGCGGCCATATTGGCGAGTTGGGTGGGGAAACCATGACAACTCGATGGAAATGCATTCTCAATACGACCCGGGTGGGGACAAGGAATGCAGAACCAGCAAAATAATGTGTTGAGTTGTCATGGTTTCCAAAGACTCTCGAAGGTTGACCCAACTGATAAATAGTATTGCATCCATCCAGTGAATGAGTCACATCATTGCAATCCATGGTTTTATTTTGAAAGTCAAAAAATACAAACATTCACAAAGTTGCTACAATATGACGGTAAAAAAGCTATACGTCAATGAATAAAACACAAACGTGTAAGAAAACGCAAACTAAAGAGTGGTGACAAAAATCATGCTTCATTAGTCGATACAGAAAGTGCTTGAAGTATTTTTACATGTCCATTCCATTTTCCACTTTTACTTTGCTAAAACTTATATATACCCCTGAGCCTTCACCATTTACTGTTTAAAAAATGCACCAGGTCGCTTGGCTGTGAGACTACTTCAATAACCAAACCGCAGAGAAAATCCCATTATCCCATTTATAAAAGACAGGTTGAGGGCAGAAGTTTTTAGAATGCATTTCCTGAGACCACTCTAATGTAATGTTTTGGCAATAGTCCACATGTAAACATATTAAGTGCAATGATACACCTAGATTGAGAGAAAGAGTTATAGTAAGTCCTAGTGATAAGCAATGACACCACTCAACCGAACAAAGTGACCGCAACAAAAGTCGGCAGTTCCTTGCCTGAAAGTGGTCTGCCGGGAACAGGGGACTCGGCGTAACCTGCAAACCTCTCAAAACACTGAAAATTACGCCGTCCAATGGTCAGATGTGGGGAGTGGTGTTTTCCACAATTGCTGGAGATTTGCACCTCGGGCAAATTTGTAAACAGACATTAGGAGAAACGTGAGGACCTAGAGTACAGCCTAATGATGTTTCAGGTAGAGAGATGCCATGCAAGCAGATACACATCCAAACAGAGAGCCTCTTCTATCGGATTAGCGAAAGGCTTGATATCTTGATGGAAATAACTTCATTTTGCCCACTGCCAGGCACAGTAAATAGAATTGCTAGCTGTTAGCGCAGCCCAATGCACCGCATAACTGATGGGAGAGTAACTGGTGGAGAGAATCGAAAGGTGCTGCTAACTGAGCCAAGGTGCTCTTGAATATCTCGTTATCCCCTCGTTGTGGCCCAGCTTATTAATAAAGCACCTCACGGCGAAGGCTTTCTAAACACATGGTCAATCACAGCCCATTAAACCAGCAACCTCCCCCCCCCCGCACCGCATCACGTTCAAATCCGACACAATTAACACTTTAAACACACTTTCAAACGATAGGCGGCTTTGGCACGGTCGAGCGATGTAATAGCTAACTAATGGCTAGTGTGAAGTGTGGGCCGGCTCTACTCATTCAGAACAATTGGAAGCTAATTCGGCTTAATTGCCTCAATGATACTTGTTAACATAATATGCAATTGAAGCGCCACTGTCCGTTCGTAGAGTGAAGGGAACGCGGTTGTGCACGGAGACTGTTTCTGTGGTCACCCACGTGCGTACAAACACACATGGAAACCTTTCTAATGGTCTCAGCAGAGAACAAGGCGCTTGTCGATGAACACATACACTCTTTGGGTTCTGCGCTGGAGGACATGCCATCATATGCTGAGGGTGATGCTTTGGATGGTGCTGGCTGGGATCTTGGCCTCCGTGTCTTCCCCGCTGATCCTGAACACTACCGGGGTGTCGGAGGGGATGGTGGTGGTGGCACCCAGGGTTTTGCCCAGCCAGCCACGGGCCCCGCGTTTGTACATCCTCACCGTTACCTGTAAGGGAACACAGGGTATCTGCAAATGTCTACTTGACCAATCAGATTGCTTGGTCGGAACCAGTGGTTAAATTTAACCCCTGGTTGGAACTACCTGTTGTATAATACCTTTTTAATACCACTTAGTACACAATTTAATACCGATTTCACAGCCTAACAGTGTACAGAATAACAGTCCTAAACTGGAATTGTATACATATTTATTTGTATTGTTATTTCACATAGAATACATAAATGTTTGACATTTATTGGTTTGAGGTTTATTTCTCCTCTCCCGACAGTTGTGAAAAAACTATTTAAGACCTATGCAAATTATATATATATATGATAATTTGGATACTTTTTAATTACAATACTTAAATTGACATTTTTGAATGTAAGACTTTTTAATACTTTTAATACCTCCACAGGTACCCTGAGAGAGGCAGAGACAGAAAAAATATAAGGGAAGGGTCAAGACAGAGCAGCACACAGAGCACACAGTTTTGAATGCTATATCCTTGAGCATTTGAAACTGATCTGCCTGATCTACATTGGTTATTTTTAAATGTGCTCTATAAATACAATTGATTTGATTTTAACATGTGAAGTAAAGGGTTGATTTTATTCACCAGTTCTGTTCTTGTTTTGTGTGAGTTTTCTTATTTTTTTGGGGGGGGTGAGGTCATCACCCTGACTGAAACCTCCTGACCCCATGTCTGGACCCTGACAGACAGCCATGGCCTTCACCTTTGACCTCTGCATTGACAAGCTGTCGCTTCTCCCCCTGGCTCGTTCCATCAGAGATACCATGTATTGACAGGCTTCCAATCAACATGCAATGTTGTCAAATGACAGAGAAACGTAATGAATTTCCATAATTGCTTTAATAGGCTACTTCATAAAGAAAGACATACTTAAAAGAAACAACTGCTTTTTAATTCTAAACTTTTTTAATTGAATTGAATTGATAATGTTTTCCTTTGTTTCCATGACGCGCTTCCATCCCATAATAACGGCTATGAAGGTAATCAAACCATATTCACCGGCGAAGAAAAGACAAACTGCCTCCGTTGTTCGGCTGCATTCAGCGAGGATAACAGAATATTACAACGTCTTTTCACATTTCCCTCTATTCACTTTAGCTTCAGACAATTTTTCAATCTTTATTTCTTTCCCCCCCAATGTTCTTTCATCTCTGGCTCTCCATAATGCCCGGACCTTTTAGTTAATGGCCACGCCGGTCGGGGCCCAGTATATCAGCCCTTGTCCATTTCGCCAGCCCAATAGGCCTTTTATTACGGCAACATCAAAAGCCAGATAAGCACTGGAGGTGGGGGAAAATGCCCTACTCTAGAGTTGTCCCCTCTTCTCTTTGTCCGCTGTTGAACATGATCATTTTAATAGTGAAAAGGTTGGTGGGCTTTGGGACGGACGAGAAGTGTGACGCCACCCTCTGGGGCCCACTATGGATATGATCAAGATGGTAATTCCGGCCCCCCCTGCACACCCACGGTGACACCTGCACGCTCTTCTCGTGGCTAACCTTATTATCCGCAACAAAAGGCTGTGGCAATTTCGGAGCCGGCATCCTTTTAGCGGTCGTTGGCGGTAATTATTTTGTGTGCGGAGAGAGGGATAGAGAAGGGAAAAGAGAGAAAGAAAGAGAGAAAGAAAGAAAGAGGAAAAAAATAAAGAAAGAATAGCTTTTTTTTTTAATTAGAAAATGACCGATAAAGAAACTGGGATCCTTTGAAATATTCAAATTAATATCTTGAATACTTTCTCGATGTATGAGACGCAGACAGAATAGAGACTAAAAAATCCTGACCACAGAACCCCCCCTTTTTTCTTTTCTTTTACTTCAAAAAGAGCTAGCACAGGTACGCAATTACATGTAGCTTTAATCACTTCCTGAAAACCACCCCAAAGAGGGGTACAACACTGAGGCAATGTGCACGCCTGTGTCCTTGGCGTCAAATCAAAGCACAAGTCATACACGAGAGAGGCGGGGCTCTTTGTGGTCCGCTTTGCCCATCTGCCAGGCTATACCCCATCAAGACGTCTGTGGGAACGCCAAGTCACGTTCAGGGAGTTGTCGTTGCATGTCGGCCGCCCTCAGCTACCCGAAGCAAGTGTCTGAGGATGTGGATCAAGCGTATCGTATGCCTCAGCGAGGGAAATTGAAGTCCGGAGCGACGGGGCAGGCTTCAGACGTGCCTGTAATCTTTCGGTGCATACCTGTGTTTGTAGAAGACGACCCCCCCACCCCCCCCCCATGGTAAAGGGGTGTACAGGTAGCAGCTCCCCGGGGGGGAGTCCCACCATATTTGTTACCGAGGGAATTTAGAAAAAAATAACAAATTTATCTGGTTAAAAAAAACTAAAAACTGATGTCAACTGAAGGTCGACTTTCTCCCAAGCTGACGTTTTCTATAGCTACGTTCCAGACATGAGCTAAAATTGAGCCATACGACCCACGGCCTATTTACACCGACATTAATACACTATAACAGACAGCTCTAAACGATGCTCTGTCAAAGTTAATGCCATTTCACACGTAACCTAGACCACAAGATTTGAGTGTGTGTGTGTGTGTATGTTTATACAACTCCAGGTTTGAGTGTGTAAGTGTGTGTGTGTGTGTGTGTGTGTGTGCCTGTGCATGCATGTGCGTGCGAGCATGTGTGCGTGCACGCGCATGTTTGCGTACCTGTATTGTATACTACTACTCCAGACTATAGGAAAGCACCCTGGGGGTTGGGTGGGAGGTGTCATACAGAGGTCTGTGAACTCATCTAACCACGCCATCTACCCGTGCTCCCTCTCTCACTTTCAGAGTCGGGGGGGGGGGGGGGGGGGGGGGTGACGTCCCAGTCAGCAGTCACATCACTCATCTCATTTCAATGAGTCGTCGTGTTGCCCTCTCACTCTACCAACAGTCATAAATCTACACCAGTTGGCTCACAGCTCACCTATGAACCTAAAGGGGATGACTCATCACCTTGGGTTGATATGAGGGATGCTTTCGCTGTGGTCTATCACTACCCCCGGTGCATTATGGGTACTATGGGTATTCTTCCTTTGGGTTTAGCTTATTCTGTACTGCACTGCATTGTGAAACAAATGCTAAAAGAAATGTCTACAATTGAGAATGTCTGATGGTTAAATCGCACATTCAAATAAGAGTTAAATAAAGTGAATTCAAGGGGAATAGTCAAAAGTCAAGTTTAATAAAAGTCAATATTAAATGTGTTGACAATGACCTGACAACGTTCCTCAACTCTGTGTAGACTAATAATAAAAAAAGCTGACATGTGTGACGCACATCACTAACAACGTCTGGATCACACTAATTGGCCCGAGACGTGTCACCACTTGTGCGTAATTTCCGCTCGCTTCGCTTACAGACGTTCTGCCCTTGATAAGGCCCAAGGAATCTCAGTTGGGCTATCAAGTCAGGGGAGGGTAGCGATGGTGGCGGGTGGGTGTAGTGGGTGGGTGGGTGGGTGGGTGGGTGTAGTGGGGGGTTGTCCCTAGCTAGGAGCGACGGGTGCCGTATTTCAGGTGAACTCGCAGTGAGCGTAACGGCACACCGGCTTCAGACGGCTGGCTCTTTGTTCGCCGCCGTGTCTCACCACACTCGCCGGTGGGGAGGGACAACGCAGAACACACTGGCGGCGCGCAAAACCTGCAGCCCTCCTGTCGACAAGGCAGGACAACCAGCTGATGACGAACCACACCGTCAAATTGTTCTTCTGTTGTTGCTATATAACAAGCCACTTAGGGGTAGACATTAGACGGATGTAAACATTATTCATTTAACAACGCGCTGCGAACGCGGTGAGTACTAAAGCCAAGGATCGCAGAACAAAAGGCAATCGTTTGAAGTCAATGTGCGCTATTCAGAATAGCTGCGTACAAAATTAAACTTCTGTCTCTGAAGTTCCCTGGTGACCTGTGGCCTGGTGGAGGGGGTCATTTCTGAATAGCTCTGCCTCGACTTCCAAGCCGCCCCGGCTGACAGGAAGCCATTAGGGTCCCAGCGATAACCATTTCCATCCATTCACCCAACTCTGACTTTATTTCCATCCACATAAGTGCATTTTCTGTGGGAGGTTAAAATATGAATCCCCCGTTTTTCTCTTCAATGGGTCTGGCCGTCTGGCTGACTTGAGAGGGCACAATCTATGCCTGATTTAATTTGCTCTTCACAAACATCTCTAACAGCATTAGCCCCAGAGCATACACTGACTGCCCCCATCCAACTCCATTAACCGCCAAATCGGGTTTAAAGACCATATTGATGCGGTCCGTTATTAAGGGTGATTATCAAAACAACAGACAATGGGCCAAAGTGTCCGCTAACTAATTTATCCGTAATTTCGCATAACTGTAACAGATGGCATGGCCGGCAATTAGATGGCTATACCTGCTGTATGCTGTACTGCAACATGGGCCAACCATGACTGGGGAAGTCAGTGCATTAGCCTTTGCATTAAATGACCGAAAAATAATTCAGAGGCCAATTATTTATTTTGCTCAGACAGGTGGCCGGGATATAAAAAGATTTACAGGACACACACACGCGCACACACACACATACGCACACAAGTACGCATGGGCGTGCGCGCGCACACACACACATGCAAATGTATTTTATGGTCATGTTACTCTTATCAGTATATAAAGCAGTTGGGGGTGAAAGCGATAAATGTCCCCTTGATGAAGGCTAAAGGATTTGAAAGTGTAATTAAGTCACTACTCGGTTTTATTCATTATTCATGAATCACTTAGGATAACTGCTCTGTAGACTACAAGTAGAAAACAATTCACCAAAATGAATTAAATGATACCTTGACTGACATTCGTAGACTTTACAAATCCAAATGAACTAAGAATGGCTTTTCAAGAAATACATGAAAAAGGAAAGGAAAGAAAAGAAAAAAAAGAGAAATGAATAGACTAGGCCAGCTTCCAAGAGCCAGACTGATTTCGTCAGATAAGGAACGCATTTGCACGTCAGGGGACTTCACAAAATGAAAATGTCTAGCATTTTCATTTGACCCAATATCCCTGGAAACTGTTATCTTTTTGTCATTTTATTTGTAGTTTAATTGTTGGTTTAATATATACAGAATGAACATCTGGGCATCCAAGCATGTGATTGCGGTTGTGAATTATATTTTTGCCAACATATTGTTTTGCTACAATGTATTCTACATTATGATGTATTAACACATACTCATACAATACGGGCAATGCCTTTGATGTTGAATATTAATGCTTTGGAGTGTTTCTTTTTTAAACATGGGCATTAATTCACACATCTCATTTTCAAATGCCCAATATGCTCATTTCTGCCCTGGTGTTAAATAGAAATATGGAAAACCACCACAGCCCACATGTTTATGTTTAACTGAATTAACAAAAGAGAGCCTTGAAGAGCTCTCTGGGACCTGCTGCTTCGCTGACTGCGAGTCGCCGCACCATGACGGCGTGGCTCTGCGGTACTCGTGTAAAAAAAAAAAGAAAAAAGAAAAATTAGATTTACCAAGTTTAATCACAGCCTATTATGAAGCCAGCGTCCCCCGTTGCCCACAACGAGTGTCTTAACGAGTCCGGATCAGACACTTGTAGCTCGGCGGTGGCGCTCTTCACAGTCGATAATTGGTTCGCCTTCTCTGCATCCTTCCTACACACACACTCTGTAGCGCAAATTATTTTGTATCCTGGTTTCCTTTTTCGAGGGCCGTGTTTCAATTATGGGGAATCAAAAAAAAGAAAGAAATGATGGTCATTTCCTATCGTTTATTTTTGTCTAGTTGTAATAAGCAATGTCTGTACTATTCTTTGGAAACTTCATTTTATTTCTTTGCACAAAATTGAATCCTTTTCACCAAGGTGATCTGTGTACTTGAGATTAAAATCGTGAGCTCAACAGCGGGTGTTGTCAATCTTTTTTCTCTTCAGCGATGGAAAATGGGAGCTTTTGTGATGCTCTATCACTATTCACAATATTCACAATATACCTCTGAGTTACTGTAGAGAACACAGCACATTCATCTCTGCTTTTCAGTGAAAAGCGACATTAATCAGCGACATTAATCTTCATAGGTTTGCTGGAGGGCTTGTCGTGCGCAATGCATGCACAAAAAAATTTCAGTGACAGCTTCCATTTTTGAGAATGATTACTATTGAGGTGCACACTTTGGCTGTTGTTCTAATATTAACATCAAATCAGTCCTATTTGTCATGCTACATTGAGAACAAACAAAAAAATGGGTGTTACACGGCTTTCCTTGTTCAAAAATTGCTTTTGCTGTCTTACAAAAAAAACAACAAAAAAACATGCACTGGCTGTCAACACCGTAACCCTTTCTATTTTACACACAATGTGTTGGCGGGCTCTGTGAAGGGCCAGCTCCTTATGTCCACCTCTATTCATTACGCCACAAAGCCCTCCACGCCTGCACCCTTTATGTCTGGGTAATGCGACGCACCGCCGCGTGCTGCGGGCGCATGGACACCACGCGCAGCCCGGGAGACGGCCGGACCGGGAGGAATCCCCGGCTGCAGCGACGACGAGCTCAACTAACGAGCTCAATCTGCTCTGAATCAGAGAGAGAGAGAGAGAGAGAGAGAGAAAGAGAGAGAGAGAGAGAGAGAGGGAGAGAGGGAGGGGGAGGGGGGGGGGGGGGGGGGGGGTAAATCTAGCAATCCGGCCTGAGGCTGCTCTCACCCTCTCTGCCTATTTGCTGTTGTCCAGTCCTGTGTTGGAGGTGTGTTGTGTGTGTGTGTGTGTGTGGGGGGGGGTGTTTGGAAACAAATTACCCTCTCCGCGCCCCAGTGGCTTTGCGTCAATTAATCAGCGGGCGAGAGGCATGTCGTCAGGTTACCGTCGGGAGGAACGCCACCTCTGGACCTCAGACACGCAATTAGGAGCCATGCTATCAAGCTAAGCTAGTGGTGATCAATGGAATGGGGGGGGGGGGGGGCTGAGGGGACACACGTAAACTGACAAACCTGTGGACATTTGTGGTTTCTATGAGAGTAATGGAATAACAAGTACATAGATGCGCACACACACACACACGTGCGCACACACACACGTGCGCACACACACACACACACACACGTGCGCACACACACGTGTGCACACACACACACACACACACACGCACACAGACACAGACACACACACACACACACACACACACACACACACACACACACACACACACTACCCATAGTCCATACTAATTGAATTAGGCCAGTACTGGGGTCTAAGAATATAGACCATAATTAATAAATTAGTGTGACTCTACTCAATCATATTGCACTTTGGGGACAAGTGGGGACAACATTCTCCCCAGAATAATGAACTGAGGGAAAAAACTAAACAAATATATAAAAGGCACGCTTATTAGCTGCTTTGCGCATACATCTGCTCATCCCATTTCCCCCTGACCGCACAGACAGACAGACAGCGCAAAGAAAAACTTTTAAGTCGTATATCACAGCTCCTCTTTCCTCCTGTGTTTACAAGGACTAAATCAAAGGCGCACATTATCATCATGTCTCTGGAAACGTGTCTGGGGACCTATTGGGTTGCCCCGCCAGCCCTTAGCAGCTGCTGTGTATCAAGCTAAGTGCTATTATTTCACTAGGATTGAATGGTGATCCACCAAACCTCACACTTTCATGTGATGATGCCCCCCCCGCCTCTCCTCATTGTAGTTTTCTTGCTCATCTGACTACAAAGTCAGGCGTTCCCTCTGTTCTTTCCCGACTGTCGCTGACTACAGCTTTACATTCAGTTGTTTAGCACAGTGGTTCTCAAATGGGGGTACTTTGAAGGATTGCAGGGGGTACTAGGGACATGAGGAAAATAAAATAGAAGTTGTTGTTTTAGTATTGGTTGTGAACAATTGTAAAATAATTCTGCCCCCTTACTACAACTGAGTAAATCTGAATAGTAAAATAGCAACACGTTCGGTAAATCTTTCCAATAATAGCATATCACTTTAAAGGTGCACTTGGCGAAAAAAATATCTATAATATAGCTAATGTAAGAACCACTAGTTTAGCAGTTGCTTCTATCCAAAGTGTCTTACAAGTTAGGCTGAGAGACAATCAAAGCATACAATCAAAATTGGAGTAGCTATAGAAAGAAAAGTTAAAGTGCTGAACAACCAATTTGTTTGTTTCAACAAAACAACTGGGACAGAGTGAAGAGTAGCTATATGAATCAAAGTAATTTGTCACTTTGTAATGGCTCTTTAATTAATATGATTATCAACAGGTCAAAAAGCGCCAATTATAGGGATATTTATTACACAGCAATTATAGGGATATTTATTACACGGTTATTTCTGAATAGCAGACCGCTGCTATGGATGCTATTTCCAACCTGACTATTTTTTTTTGTGGCAGAAATAAAATCATTTTTAAATCAATAACTTATTTTTTTGTTGTTATATTTTGTGTCAAATTATTGATTTCTTCAGTAAGTAGCTCTGTAATAAGCAGGATAATGTAAAATAAACCCCTTCAGGGTGATGCAAGACCCCTCCGCCTCGTTCCAGGTTCCTGCATCACCCTGTCAGGGTTTATTTTGCAATAATGACCGGCTTGCTGTACACTCTCCTTACGTGGTATTCTTGTCCCTAATTTAGCCCTAACTATTAAAATGTATTTGTGTTAGTTAAATATGCAGGAGAACTGCTATATTTCACACAATGCAGGGGCTTGAACCTCTTGATGCTGACTCGTCCAATTTTCCTTCGATATCAGAGGAGTCAGAATCCTTAGGACAGATGGCTGCTTCCATTTAGCAATACTTCATTGATGGTCACTTTTTTTTGGCTGCAGTATACGGAGCGTGTCTCCTTTATTGGTGGGTGAGTGTGGTGGGTGTCCCAGAGCGTCTGGGGACCGGCGGGAGCGCTAGGCCATGGATCAAATGTACAGCAGCTGGAGAAGACTGTACAGACGGTCTCCAGGGAGGGGAGGAACAGACAACCATCCTGTGTGTGTGTGTGTGTCTGTGCGTATGTGTCTGTGGACATGCATGCGTGTGTGTGCGTGCGTGCGTGTGTGTGTCTATGTCTGTGCGCATGTGTGTGTTTGTGTGTGTGTCTGTGTGTGTGTGTCCAGAGAGCCGAGGGTGTTAAATATGTAATGGACGCTGTACCAAAGGGTCACACCCACCCACTCACTGTAGGAATAAGTGCTCTGACCCCTTGTGTTGTTGGCCGTACACCTCGACCCAGGAGCCAGGTTCCTCTCTCTCTCTCTCTCTCTCTCTCTCTCTCTCTCTCTCTCTCTCTCTCTCTCTCTCTCTCTCTCTCAATGAGTTTGGTTTGTCTATACAAGGACATCCGTCCCTCATTAAATCATATTCATTAACATTCCTCACACAACAAAACAAATCTTCACAAAAAGAAAAAAGCCAAACGTATGGCATTCAAGGAACTTCACAAAAGGAGCAAATGGGCCTAAATGTGCCCTTTAGGTGTCGCAATTATCTCTGTATTCCTTCACCTGAAAGCAGCTAACGAGCGCCTTGTGTGGCGGGCAGGGGGCGGGGCCACAACAAGCAGGGGCGTATAATTGGAGATCTGTGTGTATAATAGCAAAGACGTGTGATGTCCGAGACACTTAAAGGTGAGAAAGGCGTAAAAACCCTACGCTATGGTACTCCTGACTAGCTCATTAACATTGCCAGGGTTATGGGCTCGATTCCCACTGGGACCACCCATGCTAAAAATGTATGTACACTAAAAATGTAAGACGCTTTGGATAAAAGCATCCACCAAATGGCGTATATATATATATATATATATATATATCATGGGCGAGCGGTCATAATAAGCTATAAATGCAGTGCATGCCCAAGCCCTTCAATAAAAATAATTGAAAATATTAATCTGGCAGTGTGTTCAATTATACAATACCTTAGTTCTACTGTTTTGGTCTTAAATCCGTGCCTAATCTGTCCCGTTTTGCTTGCGAAAAGCTGGAAAGCTGACAGCTTGTTTCGCGCATGCGCACTGTGACACCGAGTAGTACAGTTACTGCTAGAGGCCTTAGTTTACTGTAGATGAGCATTTTGAATGGCAAAAAAGCTGTCAATGAAGCAGCTTATCTGCCAACGCGCATGCGCAAACCTGACTTGTTTGAATTTTTCTTTTCTTCGCTCCGCTTGAGCGCGGCTGAACCTGGCTTGAGGCCACTTCATGGGCGAAAGCCAGTTCGGAATACTGTAAATTCCAACATGTTGTTGGTAACTTTGTAGGCATGTGATTGTGTCATTTGATTGACCACGCTGGTTACGTTGTGTGGGCGCATCAAGCGTCATGTCAGTGCTGAATATTTCTGCTTTCATTTAGCCTACATATACACTGTAAATTCCAACACAAATTCCAGGTTGTTGGTAACATGGGGCAAGTGTGAGTGTGAGAGTGTCAAAATCGAGTTGATATAGTAGTTAAAAACCATATTATATATTTTTATTAATAAATAAATACCCCCCTTACGGGCGCGCATGGTATTGACACTTCAGCATGACCACAGTAAAAGGTCACCGCTCGCCACTGATATATATATATATGTATACTATATATATGTATATATATATATATATATATATATATATATATATATATATATGTGTATATATATATATATATATATATATACGCCATTTGGTGGATGCTTTTATCCAAAGCGTCTTCAAAATACAGCTATACTGCCACCTGCTGGTGTTATATATAGTGACTATATTATATTATGATTTATTATATATACGGACCTAATATAAACCACTGACACACAGGGTGTGGCGGTGCTTTTTAGGCAACTGTGTCGGTTTCGTTTTTGCTTAAGTGCTGTTACCTGGGGGGCGTGTCCCAACAGGGCCCACAGCGAATCCGGAGACAACGTCTTGGCGCTGGAGAACTCCAGCGTGTCGGTCTCCTGGCGGTCAAGGGCGACGTACCGGCAGCCCTGGTAGTCTCCTCTGAGGTGCTCCCCGCCATGAAGCCGCACCAAGTCCCACGACCCCACCCTGGCCAGCACGCCCCGCACCGCCTCCATCTGCTTGTAGGACAGGTGCCCTGGAGGAGAACCACGAGGTCCCACACACAACAACCATGATCATGTTGGCTAAGTCACAGCTAAGTAACAACTCTTCTCTGTTTTGGCGCCGCAGTGGAGGAACGAGCTCCCTGCCGCTGTCAGGACGTCGCTCACCAGCTTCCACAAGAGACTCAGGACTCATTTGTTCAGAGTTCACCTGGACTCTGCCTGCCTCCTCTACCTACACCCCCACCTCCCCTACCCCCCACCTAAAAATAACTAAAACTCATTTTATCACAAACTTATTGTATGTTTGTACGTCCTGACAATTAAATAGTACCTACCATCGTATAGTATCTTACCCTATAGCTATCCATGCTGTATACCAGAAGGGATAGCTAAAGCTTTTTGTTATTATGGTGCACTTATAAACTTGTTCTTGACATCCTTGCTGTACCCACAGTGATATATTGTTGTTTTACTTTCCCCTGACAAATGTACTTATTGTAAGTCGCTTTGGACAAAAGCGTCTGCCAAATTCCCTAAATGTAAATGCAAATGTAAATGTAAAAATGTAAATGTAAGGATTAAATGACACAGATCTGGCTAAATGCCCTTCGGCAGAATCGGTACAAGGAAGTCATTTTGTCAAATTATATTGGTAACGGATGTTTTAGTGAAGCCAGGAGAGACGTTTATGATGGTTTGATCATCACCCAGACCAGTATTGTCCTTTAACAAGCTGTAAACACTTTCTTCCGACATTTTTCATACAATTCTAGGAAGTCCACTCAATAATGTTTAATATCTCACTATGTTACTTTACTGTAGCCATTACTTTTGTTTCAAACTATATCAAATGATGTCTAAAGAATAAATCCCATCCAGCCAGAATTCACTTTTTTCTCTAAATCTGACCTAAATTTGGTCTGTGGATGATTATTATCATACCATATCATGCTCTCAATGAGTGGCCCAGGATTACTTTGATGGACAATCACACACACATGCACGCACACACACACAGTCCTAATGTGAAATAATCAAAAGTTATTATATAAAAGTATTCCTCAACCCCTACACAAGGAAAGTAATGGCAACTAGATTCACAACTCAAAAACATTCTGCTACAGCTTCAGCCCACAAAAGTGGTCCAAATGTGAACCAAAGAGCCCCTCTCTCTTACCAGAGAACCAGGAGGGCGTGAGTGCGTCCGATAACCACCCCATGTAGCTCTCCCTGAAGGAGGCGAGGAAGGTGTCCAGCTGGCCGTGGACGATCAGCTCCTTCCTCTTCCTCAGCTCCTCGTCCAGATCGCAGTCCGGAGATAGGAAGACCACCCTGGGGACGAACAGGCTCTGCCGCACGCACACGCCACTCCTCTTTAAATGGTGACACAAGTTGGCCGTCTTGGTCTGTGGACACACCAGCGGTTTATTATATAGCTATAGATTGCTTTTGTATCAAGACTCTCGAAATCTATATACCCGTTATGGAAATATATACTTCCAGCATTACCCATTACCCCAAACTAGATTTCAGTCAGCGAGAACACTTGTTTACAGCTGTCTATAAAGAGTCTGATTATGAAAACGACAGAAAAGCTTGCCCAATACTGGAACAAGGATTTATATGCCTTAGAGTCGTAACCTAGAACAACCACAACCACAGTGTATATATGGTAGTATATAACAAAATGCATGCATAGGTTAAGCCAGATTTTACTTGCAAAGTGCATTGTCACCCATCTTAAAGACTTCCCTACTTCTCCAAACCAAATTTGATCACACAGTTCAACGTTGTCTGCTTTGTGTGGCCCTGGCGGCTTGAAGGGCTGAAGTTTAGAGAGGGAATGGAGCTGCCATAGCCATCTCGATGGGGGTCACGCGAGAGGACAGCTGTGTTTAGGCACCTGCCGGCTTTCCCCTTTCACTGAGTTGTACACAATGTCTCTTTCAAGAGCCCCTCGCTCAAGTGTGTTTCAACCATTTCCATATGAAATACAGAGTGACTCGATATCTTTCATTCCACACGATGCACAAATAATGGCCTGTATTCTTCTTTTTGTAGATAGTTCTCCACAGTGGAACAACATTCACATCAGCAAAGGTTTTGAATACCTCCAATTAGTAAAGTACATACCACAATGTCATTAATTACAACTTCATTATCACCTTAAATGGGAACTGTCACACTCGGCTATTTTCTAATATAAGAGATTATGGCTTAATACGAATGTTGTGACAAAAATCGCGTTTTGCAACTTCGACTACGTTTCCATGAAATATTCACATAGAAATTGGACCATTGATGTCATTTTTCAAAATTAGAACAATGGAGATGGAGAACAATGGAGATAAAATCCTTTTCTCTGCGGAAACGGAGCTGGTGTTTCAGACGGCGATTTTTTCACAACAAGTGTATGAAGCCGTACTCTCTTACATTAGAAACAGGCTCAAAAATGGACACCTGCCACTAGCTAACGGCTGATAGACTTGACCATTTAGCTAGTAAAGAAAATGCAGGGTTACATATTAAAACAGTTGCCTGGCCGGTATATTTTGACACTCGAGTGTGACAGTTCCCCTTTAAAGTCTATGACATCACCACTGCACTTGGTTGACATGTTACCGTAATAGCCTGGATAGGGTCGTCCACCTGCTCGATGCATGTGTTTGGGAGGCCTCTGTCCTCCTGCCTGAGCTGCACGTGCCAGGCTTGCTTGTGGGCCGAAACCGTGCCTCTCCAGGGCTTCAGATCCAGGCAGAAAACCCCTTGGCCTTCATAGAGGGGAGAATTAAGTTCACTGTATCAGACAAGAGTATAGCTTTTTCTAATGTATGTGTGCACAGTGTACGCTTGTTATTACATGTTTGTAGTAGTACTAATAATAGTAATGATACTATTATTAATACAAAAGGTATGTATTTTTCTCAAAACACTGTACAACCAGAAACAATATACAATAAAAAAGCACATGTTTGACTTTGATATTTGATATTATCTGACTGCAATCCTCCAGTTTGGCTTTCAAGGCAGCTATATGCAATACCAGTATCAACACAAGTGCATCCTTAAATGTAACCATATTGTAGACTATTACCACACATTATTATTTAACAGTGAAGTGCTGGTGACGTCATCGTCGCTCACCAGCGAGAATTATGACGTTGACGTCATCTCTGGCAGATTGGTGCTGGTTGGGGATGCGCAGGTTGCAGAAAACATGGTCGCCCTTCAACCCAGTGAGTCTCCTGGGGGGGGGGGGGGGGGGGTGGAGAGAGAGTTGAAAGGGAGGTTCAACCTTGGAAATGACTGTAGGACTACGTCCACAGGGCCACGTACCGGACGTACTGCAGGAAGGTCTGAGGGGTGAGGAGGGGGGACGGCTTCAGGCTCTTCTGGTCTCCGGCGCCGTCCGACCGGGGTTTGGACCCGGGGCCGGACCCGGACCCGGAGCCGAGGCCGAACCAGGCGGGTCTGCCTCCGAGCTGCAGCATTGTCCTGGGGCATCACACACACACACACACACACACACACCGTGTCACGGGTTTTGAGCTTGTTTGGACACGACCGGAACAACAGACCCATCATGAACATGATGGGTCTGTTGGCTGCCAATACAAGTGATCGCTGTTGACGATTAACACTTAACACTTACTTTTTTCAACTTTAAAAAAAACTAGGTTGCATTTATACATCTGTTTTTTTTGTTTATAACCAGACGCGAACCACAGCGATGGTTAAAATGACGCACACTTGAACTGGAGAGTCAACACAGGGAACAAAAAGGCGCTACAGTAAAGTCACCCCCTCCTCCTCCTCCTCCTCCCCGCTTTCCCCCCCTCCTCCTCCTCCTCCCCCAACAACAACAACAACAACCATACATACATACACGGTAGACGGGAAGGGTCTCTCTTCTTGAAGCTCACACACAGAAATCAACAGTGTGGCATTTTGGTCTCCACATCTCTACTCCAATGCTGCGCCACGTAACTATATATCCAGGGAACGCTGTTTCACAATCTCAGCGTCCCCCCCTTTCTCCCCCCCCCCCCCAGCCTCAGCCTCACCCTCCCCCCCTCCCCCCATAGCCAAGTACAAGTAAACAACACACCACGTGGACGGGGGGGAGCGTCAGATGTCATGACGTCACATGGCTGCGTCGTCGCCATGGCGCCGTGCGTCGGGTTGAAAAATGGTGCCGGTGTTGAATGCGAGAGGCTGTTTGAGATGTGTGTGACTTCAGATGTGCAGGGTGGAGGCGTGCATGGTGGTGGACCGTATGCTCCCGGGATATATGGTGTGTGTGCATGGTGTGGGATGTATAGTCCCCCCCCCCCATCCCCCCCCACCCATAGTCCTCCCCCCCCCCCCCCCCCATCCCCCCCCCTAGCCCCTAACCCTAACCCCCCCCCCCCCCCCCCATCCCCCCCCCCCTAGTCCTCCCCCTCCTCCTCCTCCCCCTCCTCCTCCCCACCTCTCCTCCTCCTCCTCCTCCTCCCCACCCCTAGTCCTCCCCCTCCCCCTCCTCCTCCTCCTCCTCCCCCCCCCCCCCCCCCCCCCCCCCCCCAAACATCCTGCTCAGATGATGAGTGATTTGTTTTGCTGGGCCACGTGCTGCCTGTTAATGTACCCTACAAGCTTGTTTTTCCATTTCTGGGGCCGGTAACACACAGCGTAACCGTTTGTTTTTATTTTACAGAAAACCCAATCCATTGCTAATAGAGTCATTGCTGTTTAACCATTCTCTTTACGACTTCGCAAAGGATTTCCTGCCTGAATATACAGTATATAGGCAAATATAGCAGGAAGAAAGTGAATTTTACCCCCTTACAGTTGAAATGGGATGAATTTAATCAGTATCTGAACAGGGACAGGACTTTCTTTGGCTTCTGTGGTGATGTTAGGAGATAGGAGATAGTTCACAGCTGCTTTATTAGTCTGTCAGTTTTTACTGTGCTATTAAAAGAGCTGAAGGGTTAATCTTTCCCACTGCAGTAATAATGAGAAGAGAGAACTTGATGACGTGAGCTATTACTGTACAACTCGAACGATGAACCCATTTCTTTTATACGGTGGGGCATTTGAAAACATGTAGGGGATAGAGATACAATAATATATTTGTGAGGAGGCTACTTGAGTGTCACTGTTTGTTTTTTAAACATTAGAAAACTGATAAGAGTCAGTTGATTTGAAGGTTTAGAAATGACTTGGAAAGGATGTGCGTATGTGATATATGTAATATATATATATATATAGGCAGCTGGCTCATTACAAATGTTTTGCCTTTTTTAGATTTGGAGAGGCATCTTGAAGAATGCATTGAATCTTTCATTGTTATTACAGCGTTTTCCATCCTGTCTTAGCTTATCAAAACTAGCTTTACCCCCACACCAACCCATACACAGAGGATATTACAAAACTGCCAAAGAATATTTAATTTGGAAAGTACACACAGTGAATATGTGGTCAACGCTGCGGTAAACAATATCCGGATGAGGCGAAATAGTGTGAAAGAGCTTAATATCAGAAGCAGATAGCCAAATCAGCTCATATGGGCTTGAATGGAAGCCAATAAAGAGAGAGGCAGAGAGGACTGACCCCTCTAGTTGAGATCAGGGTTGATACCGGAGCCGCGACCTCAATACATCCAGACAATGGAGTCAAATAAAGAGGAATCAAAATGAAAGCAGGAGCGATATGGGCTGAAGCACGACGGGAATACATGAACAAAAGCTTCTCTCTGCGATGTAATATCGTCTTGTAGGAAAAAAAATAATAAATGTGAAAGATACAAATAAAATCCTCTCTATCTCTCCAACTCTGATTTTATATAGGGCCTTGCACATGACTTTGCATTTGAGTGGTCACATTCATATTTAATGTGCTCTGTGCTCCTTTCGTTTGGCCTTGTCAGATGTAATAATGAGCATGATTGACGGTCAAGTTTTACTTAATCGCTGGCTGCCAATTGTGTCTGTGCTTTCAAATCCATTAGTTGTTGGTTGTAGGAACGCAAGACTAATGGTATCATCTTGTGATGAACCATATATATTCATTTTAAAGACAATATTTTCTATATCCTTTACGAAAAAAGATGGTATGTATCAAGGTCTACATTGGACCATTGGCGGTATAGCGTTGTGTATATTTAATGGAATAATAAGATAGTTGTGTAATGTAGCTTCTCACTGGCCCTTAGTTGGTAGATAAATGAAACTCAGGGGCCTCTTGTGGACCACTTGCATCGTGTATTAAGTGGCTCCTGGAGCCCCGTGTCTCCCACTGCCTCCAGCGGTGACGTCTCTCCCCCTAGTACACCGGGGTGGAGGGTCTCATTGTGTGGGTGAGGAGGAGCCTCTGGAGGTCTTTGCGGAGACCTTGGTGGTTCAATAAGCCATCACAACCCATCAAGTGTGTGAGGGACTAACGCACGCCTGGTCACTCAATGACCTCCAGTCAAAGATACAGCCATGATCCACTCTGAGACCCCCAGTCAAAGATATAGCCATGATCCACTCTGAGACCCCCAGTCAAAGATACAGCCATGATCCACTCTGAGACCCCCAGTCAAAGATACAGCCATGATCCACTCTGAGACCCCCAGTCAAAGATACAGCCATGATCCACTCTGAGACCCCCAGTCAAAGATACAGCCATGATTCACTCTGAGACCCCCAGTCAAAGATACAGCCATGATTCACTCTGAGACCCCCAGTCAAAGATACAGCCATGATCCATCTGTGAGCGGGGCTTGCTTCACTGTGTCTGGGGCTAAAGAACAACAACAATGATAATTTTCAATATAATTGATAAATCCAGATTTTTCACAGTAGTAGGCTAGCTACCATGTTTGGTAGCCTATGTAAAACAGAGAAAAAGCTAAAGAGTATAATTGCTTAATTAAAATGATGCATAATTTTTTATGTTAATGGCTATTTCGTTTATCAAGTCAAATGTCTCATTCAAAGTAAGTAATGGACATCACTTCTTCTCTGGTGCCTAATTCTCACCCCTTTCCTTTGAATTATTAATATGAGAGATTCTCCATATGTTCCCCCGAGGACTCGGTCCCATTCATGGCAGAGAGCGAGAGAGAACAGCCATTTAACCGTCAAGAGTGTGAAGAGCTTAACTGCCCCAATCCAATGGGCTAATTCAAATCATGTCTAATTATGGCGGTTAATAGGGGCTGCAGCTGGCTGACCTGAAGCAAACGGTCTGACGAATGTGAATAGGTCTCCACACCAAGCTCCATTTCACCATTTTGCCCAAAAATGAGCCGGGCTTCAGGGGGTGAGTATGAGTGTATGTGTAAGAGTAAAAGTTATTACTTTTAAAACTGCCTTATTCAATTATTATGATGCATGCTATACGTTGGCTATATAAAGAAACACAATATATATATTTTTAAAAAGTAATAAACTTGTTAAACCTCAACAGATAGGAGAGCTCTGAAACAAAATCACTGTGTTTTTGGGGCTGGGTTTTGAAGGGCCTACTGGATCCCAACTGGCCTGCCTCCCTAACTGCTTTGACCACATGAAGAGGTAATTTGTATGCTAAAGTTTAATTGTCCAATTACTACTGGATGTGAGAGGTGGCCTTAATGCCATTTCACCGTGTCTGAAACCAGCGGTCCCGGTCCGTGTTGTTAATAGTCGGCAATTACAGAGAGGGCTCTTGCAGTAAACTGTGGGAGAGCAGACCGGCCCCACCGGAATAACCCCTGGACTAGTGGGGACCCACTCAGCCGGCGGCGCAGGGGAGCCAGAGCTGCTCAGAGCCAGGTAGGGAGGTGAGGTGTGGAGGTTTCTGCTGAAGCGCCAACACAAACACAAAATGCATTTACGTGGAGGATTACGTTATGACAACATTATTGTTTTCGACAACACGAGGAGGATCAAGCCAATGCAATGCGTTCCTTTAATAAGCGGGTTACTCAAATTGGGATGGTTTTTTAATAATAAATTCTCTTTTATATTAACTCTTTACCAATTATGTTTAAGTACTACATTCAAGCAATGTAGTCTGTAGATATTTTTGATATATTTTATATCTTCATTCATTACATTTAACTTTAACTTGATAACATAAGGTAGCCTACCATATGATCTGTTCTAATCTTGAAACATTACAATAAATTAAATCCTAATATTTGTTATACAGTGGGCAAAAAAAATCACTATTAAATATTAACAAAACAACAATAACAACACCATATATATTCCATTTATGCTTTTACCCAAAATACTTTGAGTGCCTACACTCTTATAGCAGTAGGAATCAAACCCTAAACGGGACCAAAATAAGAAAATGTCATTAACATTTCTCATTTAGCTACTTGATAAAGGGTTACAAATCAGTTTCTTTTACTATTCTAACAAGCCATGTCCCTTGAATGGATCCAATTCCAACCCCAGCATGCGCTTTGATGCTTGGGAATGATAGAGCATGCTTTCCATTCTTCTACACGAGGCTGCAGAGGCGCTCAGACAGTGAAGTGTGACAGACTTAAGGACATATTGAGAACGAGGTAATCTACAATGATCTTAAGAAGAGCTCAGACCCCCTCCCTTGAAAACATGACAGTTTAGAAAGGCCTGAAAACAGGACAAATCACACATAAATGGGAATCTGTCCACCCTACACACACACACACACACACACACACACACACCAGTGTTGCCATCTAGAGGCGTGTTTGGCCAGTGTCAGAGCAGGGTAAACACAGGTGTCACTCATAACATTAATGAAGGGTGTGTTGCTTTGAGTGTGGCCAGTGCATCATCATAAACCGCTTTGTTCATGCGGTAGCACAGGAATGGACTATAAAGTTGCTAAACACCATCCATTGCATTCATATAATTGTGCAAACGCCATATAGTTGTGTACAGAAAATAATGTGCAAAGGAAACACAACAATAAAGAAAGTCAATTCAACTGCTCTCAGCAACGTGATACAGCAATGTATCTGCAATTAAGAAAATCTATGAAATAATGCATAAAAAACTGCAAAAAACTGCTGTGATTTTTGTATGAGATAGTGAAATTTACCCTTTCATACACTGAAGAAAACAGGGATTTTTCCCCCCTTAACTTTATTTCTGTTTACATTCTTTATTACAGTCTTTGTGTGTGTGTGTGTGTGTGCCTGTGTGTGTCCTGTGTGTCCCAGGGAGGGGCGGTGTGTGTCATTCAGACATTAATCACATGCTCTAGAATCAGTATCTGATGACCTGGCATGATGACCCATAATTACGGTCCATTTCAGGCCGCTCAAGGGGTCTCCCTTATGGGCTCCCAGTAGGGAGAAAGAGGGGAGGGGGGGGGTCCTTTTGCTCTCTCCACGCCAGCCTGTATAATAATCTCGTTAGTGTCCTGAGTTGAACCCTACGTGTCCCGGAGTGTTTAATTGGGAAAGGAAAGAGTGTTCAATAGAAAACGACGGACCACCCTCTGTGCAACAACCTAG
>JAOPHQ010003708.1:147500-167500 GCA_030340625.1 Merluccius polli | reverse complement strand
GTTAGTAATAGGGTTAATATTAGTAATAGGTTTGTGTTAGTAGTGCTAGTAATAGGTTTAGTGTTAGTAATAGGGTGAATATTAGTAATAGGTTTGTGTTAGTAGTGTTAGTAATAGGTGTAGTGTTAGTAATAGGGTGAATATTAGGTGTAGTGTTAGTAATAGGGTTAGGGTTAGTAATGGTTCAATGACTATGTCTATAAAGTCTATAATGTTACAGTCAGTCTACACTAGTCTATAATGTTACAGTCAGTCTACACTACAGTCTATAATGTTACAGTCGGTCTACACTAGTCTATAATGTTACAGTCAGTCTACACTACAGTCTATAATGTTACAGTCAGTCTACACTACTGTCTATAATGTTACAGTCAGTCTAAACTACTGTTTATAATGTTACAGTCAGTCTACACTACTGTCTATATTATAGACAGTAGTGTAGACTGACTGTAACATTATAGACTGCAGTGTAGACTGACTGTTACATTATAGACTCTATAATGTAACAGTCAGTCTACACTGCAGTCTATAATGTTACAGTTAGTCTACACTAGTCTATAATGTTACAGTCAGTCTACACTAGTCTAGTTACAGTCAGTCTACACTAGTCTATAATGTTACAGTCAGTCTACACTAGTCTATAATGTTACAGTCAGTCTACACTAGTCTATAATGTTACAGTCAGTCTACACTAGTCTATAATGTTACAGTCAGTCTACACTAGTCTATAATGTTACAGTCAGTCTACACTACTGTCTATAATGTTACAGTCAGTCTAAACTACTGTTTATAATGTTACAGTCAGTCTACACTAGTCTATAATGTTACAGTCAGTCTACACTAGTCTATAATGTTACAGTCAGTCTACACTAGTCTATAATGTAACAGTCAGTCTACACTAGTCTATAATGTTACAGTCAGTCTACACTAGTCTATAATGTTACAGTTTATAATGTTACAGTCAGTCTACACTACAGTTTATAATGACACTCTAGGCTACTTAAACTGGAACCTATGATCACAGATCTAAGATTTCCATATAGAAACTTTCACGTGAAACAATATTCAGCTGTCAAACACAACGCTTGGGATAATTGTAATAAGAGCACATTGCTGCTGGTTCCAAACTATAGTGGATATAGTGAGAATAAACACACAAGACGGCATTCTAGTTGATCCAGCGCCTCATTAAATATCATCCATTCATTGTTTTTAATACATGCTGAGATCCATTCATCAATAAATGTTATAAATTAAGTATTTCTTTATTCCTTATTGTATTGGCATCAATGTCCCCGTCATAGACAGCAGTGGCTATGAACAAAACAGACACTGTTCCACAGCAGCTTGTGTCAATCAGACACATGGGAAGCATCTTCACAAAGACAAGAGGATTCCTCCCAAAGCTCTCTCTGAAGGGGATTTTAACGAATAGTCCGACCTCAAGCACTTTAGACTGTCCCCCCCCCCCCCCCCCCCCAAACCTTTCAGTATAGTCTTGTAGAAATACTGCGAGTGCAAGTTACACTCTATAGACACGGCTAGAAAATGGCTAATAAAAAGATCAATACATTGAAAATTGTGTTTTGATTCAGCACTTGAAGTAGGGCAGCTTGGATAGACAGACAGCTAAATGATGACATTGTGAACTCATCTGTGGAAATACAAGCGCTCAGCGTCTGCACGGCTGGCTCGGACCACTTCAAAATCTTCAAAATCGACTTTCAAATGATCTGTCTCTATTTGCAATGCACTACTGTGTGTTGTATCGATATCAGTAGAGCATCCGCTCAGTGGCGTAACGAGTCAGCCCCGATGCGAGACGGTCAAAGCGGGCCCCACCCATCACGTGCCCACCGCCCCACCGCCCACCGCCAGTCTCATTACCCACACTGATTAAAGCATAGATGAGCCAGCCGTGGCTCTGTGTGCTCCTCTCCTCATCAGCAGCTCAGTCTCACAATATCACAATCAGACCTAATGTCAGTAGTGAATTTAAGAAGTAAAAGCACGCAGCTTTAAAACGACTGGCAACAACGAAATGCACCGCACAGTTGACTCCTAAATGAAGTGACTACTAGGAAAACAGACCACCGTGCTTTACTTGATAAAATCTGGTGTCGGAGCGCCATAACAGATGAAACCATTTTTATTCACCAATTACCATAACCCAGTGTAGCAAGTTCACAGAGTGGGCGGACACAGGCTTGGCGTTATTGAACGCGTGGTTCGCTTTATTCTTCAAAGCGGACAACAGGTAAATCAGTGGCTGCACGTCTCGTGCACCGTGGGGTCCACAACACGGTGGCCTGGCTCTCGGGGCTTTCGTCCCCACTCGCTCTCCACGGGACCGTCTCTCTCTCTCTCTGATCAACCCCTACTGAAAGGCAAAGCAGGCACATAAATACACACTTCCTGATTGGGTCTGATTGCGGACACCTGTCGGCAACCAGACCCAATCGCCCCCGCCGACCTGGTGCTCCATACTCCCCCCTACCGGCGAGACTCCGCCCCCCTCCACATACCCCCACCGCCCGACATAGGCCGGGGACCCATCCGGCCGTAGCCTACTCCCCCCCCCCGGAACGGGAGAGGAAGTCAGCCACAACCATCTGCGACCCCGGCCTGTGGGCCACCCGGAAATGGAAGGGCTGCAACGCGAGGTACCACCGGGTGATCCTCGCGTTGGCCTCCTTCATCCGGTGGAGCCACTGGAGGGGGGCGTGGTCGGAATAGAGGGTGAACTGGCGACCCAGCAGGTAGTAGCGGAGGGCGCCGACCGCCCATCGGATGGCGAGACACTCCTTCTCGATGGTGCTGTACCGACCCTCCCGGTCCGATAGTTTCCGGCTCAGGTACAGCACCGGTCGGTCGGCCCCCCCTACCTGCTGGGTCAGGACCGCGCCCAACCCCCTATCCGACGCGTCTGCCTGCACGGAGAAAGGGAGAGCAAAATTAGGAGCACACAGGACGGCTTCCCCGCAGAGGGCTGTTTTAATAGCATCAAACGACACCTGACATGGCTCCGACCACTGGACCGTATCTGGGGCCCTCTTCCGGGTGAGGTCGGTCAAGGGGCTGGCCAGGTCGGAGAAGTTTGGGACAAACTGCCGATAGTACCCCCGCCAGCCCCAGGAACCGCCTCACCTCTTTCTTGGTCCGGGGGCGGGGGGCGGCCGCGACCGCCGCGGTCTTACCGACCTGCGGCCGGACCTTCCCCCGCCCCAGGTGGAACCCCAGATACTGGATCTCCCTCCGCCCGATCACGCACTTCTTCGGGTTGGCCGTGAGCCCCGCCCGTCTCAGCGACTGAAGGACGGCCGCCACCCGCTGCATATGCTGCCCCCAGTCGTCTCCATAGATGACTATGTCGTCGAGGTAGGCGGCAGCATATGCGGCATGAGGCCGCAGCACCCGGTCCATCAGCCGCTGGAACGTGGCTGGGGCCCCCGAACAACCCGAACGGAAGTACCTTGAATTGGTATAGACCGAGCGGAGTGGAGAACGCCGTTTTCCTCTCGGGCTGCTGGAGACAACGGAATCTGCCAGTAGCCCTTCGTGCAGTCCAGGGTCGTGTAGTAGGTGGCCATGCCAAGCCGGTCCACAAGCTCGTCGATCCGAGGCATCGGGTAGGCGTCGAATTTAGACACCGCATTCACCCTACGGTAATCCACACAGAACCGGACAGCCCCGTCCGGCTTCCCCACAAGCACGACGGGGCTGCACCAGTCGCTGTGGGACTCCTCGACGACGCCCAAGTCTAGCATTGCTGCCAATTCGCGCCGTACCACGTCTTGCTTGTGTACGGGCAGCCTGTAGGGGCGTGTCCGCACCGTTAACCCCGGTTGCGTCTCGATGTCGTGAGTTATTAACGGGGTGCGACCGGGCAGGGGCGAAAAGACGTCGGCGAACTGGAGCTGTAGAGAGACCACGTCCGCCGCCTGACTCTCCGACAGATCCTCTCCTCGGCCGACCGGAGGGACAGGCCCCGGGGCAGGGACTTCCGGTCCAAGCTCCTCTCCCTCCGGTAGCGTCGTGGCGAACGCGACCGGGACCACATCATTCCACCTTTTCAGGAGGTTGATGTGGTAGATCTGTCGGGCGTCGCCCCTGTCCGACCGCACTACCTCGTAATCCACGTCCCCAACTCGCCGTGTGACCACAAAGGGACCTTGCCACTTCGCGAGTAATTTGGTGCTAGAGGTGGGCAACAGAACAAGGACCTTGTCCCCCGGCGTGAGATCGCGTAATCTAGTCCCTCTGTCGTACAGGCGTTTCTGATTCTCCTGGGCTTGGCGCAAATGCTCACGTGACATTACCCCGAGCGAGTGGAGCTTTGCACGCAAGTCCATGACGTACTGGATTTCGTTTTTGCTGTCGCTGGACCCCTCCTCCCAGGTTTCTTTAATGAGGTCCAGGACGCCCCTGGGCCTGCGCCCATAGAGCAACTCAAACGGGGGAAAACCCTGTGGAAGCCTGAGGCACTTCCCGCACCGCAAACAACAGAGGGTCTAGCCATTGATGCCAATTTCGAGCATCCTCCAGTACAAACTTCCGGATCATGGACTTTAACGTCCGGTTAAACCTCTCACACAAGCCGTCTGTGGCTGGGTGATAGACGCTCGTGCGGATGGCCTTGACCTTCAACAACCCGTAAAGTTCCTTGATCGTGCGTGACATGAAATTGGTGCCCTGGTCAGTGAGAATCTCCTTTGGGATTCCCACCCGCGATATGACGTGAAACAATGCCTGCGCAACACTCCTCGCGGAGATATTGCGCAACGGAATTGCTTCCGGGTATCGGGTTGCGTAGTCGATCAGGACTAACACAAATCGATACCCTTGTGCGGAACGTTCTAATGGCCCGATAATGTCCCATGCCCACGCGATCGAATGGGACCTCCACCAGGGGAAGGGGCCGCAAGGGAGCCCTGGGGATGGCCGGGGGATTCACCAACTGGCACTCGGGGCAGGAGGCGCACCAGCGGCGCACTTCCGCCCGAATTCCCGGCCAATAGAACCGGGCCATTATCCGGTTCAGTGTTTTGTCGTACCCCAAATGGCCCGCCATTGGGTTGTAATGCGCCGCCTGGAAAATCATTTCCCGGCGGCTCCTGGGTACCAGCAACTGGGTAACAACCTCCTCACTCTGGGTGTCACGACTCACCCGATAAAGCCTGTCCCTAATCACCACAAAGTGTGGGTAAGTCAGCACTGCGTCTGGCTGTACCCGAAGACCATCAATGGAAATCACTTGGTCGAAGGCGGAGCGTAGAGTAGCGTCACGAGACTGCTCAAGGGGGAAATCGTCCACCGGTGGAAATGTCGACGCTCGGCCCTCGGGCTGAGAACCTCCCGCCTCCTCCCCCGATCCCTGAGCAGCGTCGGACACCCTCGCATCGGCGCAGAACACAGCACATGACTTACATGTCCCTATCTGTCGTGTCCGTACCCCCGCACTCTCGCTAACTGCCCCTGGAAACCCAGCCCAATCTATCCCTAGAATCAGGGGGTACGTGAGGCTCGGACTAACCGCCGCCTTGACCCTATGCGTTTTTCCCCCATAACGAATTTCGATAGGGACCAAGGGATACGTGTGAACATCCCCGTGTATGCATCTCACCGCCACGCTCGACGCCTCGAGCAATGCCTCGGACCGCACCAGGCGCTGATGGATCATGGTCTGCATACAGCCGGAATCCAACAGCGCCTGGTACGTACCCCGTTGTATCCTCACCGGGATACGGTACGCCTCGCCGGGACCGTAGGGAGGGATCGGGGCACCGGTGACGCGGACAACCTGGCCCACCTCCATCATCGGGCAGTCCCTCCGAAGGTGTCCCGGCCGTCCGCACCGCCAACACCCCTCCCTTGCCGTCTGATGGCCCGCCTGCAGGAGGGGGGGGGAAGGTGATTCATGCGCCTGCTCTGGCGTAGGCCCCCCCCCCCCACCTCGCTCTTGGTAGCGGGGTGGGTTTGTACCCTCGCAGGGCCGCCGCCCCGGTCCGCGGGCTCGGGGTTGGTGCTGGTGGTCTTCTGTCGGTCGAGGGGGGAATCAGGTGGCCCTCCGCGATGTTGACGGCCGCCGAGAGGCTCTCGGGCCGGTGGTACCGGACCCAGGTGGATGTTCTGGCTGGGAGCCCCTCGACGAACCTCTCGAGGGCCACCTGCTCCACGATCTCCTCGGGGTTGTTCCTCTCCGGGGCCAACCACCTCCTCGCCTGGTCCCGCAGCTGCTGGGCGTAGGTGAAGGGCCGATCGCCTTCTGAGAAGGTGAGGGCCCGGAACCGGCGGCGATGTTCTTCCGGGTTTAGGCCTAGCCGGTCCCGGATGGCCTTGTCCACCGCCTCGTAGTCCCGCTGGGCCCCTGCTGGTAGACTGTGGGCCGCGAGCTGGGCCTCGCCCGTCAGGAGCGGCAGGAGGCGGTGAGCCCACTCCTGGCGTGGCCACCCGGAGACCTCGGCCACCCCCCGGAACGTCTCCAGGAAGGCCTCCGCGTCGTCGGTCTCGCCCATCTTGGGGACGTGGATGTGGCCCACCGCCCCCGCCGCTCTGGGTTCTCGATCGCGGTTGCCGGAGACGAGGAGCTCCTGGAGGACCGCCCGATCGGCGGTCAACGACTGGCCCAGCTCCAGGAGCACCTCGTTCTGCGTCCGCTGTAGTTGGGTCTGCCGGTCGGACATCTGCGTGAGATGTCCGAGTATTGCTGCCAATGGTGACTGCTCCATCGCCGCACTCTAGCCCCACTTTGGGCGCCACTGTAGCAGGTTCACAGAGTGGGCGGACACAGGCTTGGCGTTATTGAACGCGTGGTTCGCTTTATTGTTCAAAGCGGACAACAGGTAAATCAGTGGCTGCACGTCTCGTGCACCGTGGGGTCCACAACACGGTGGCCTGGCTCTCGGGGCTTTCGTCCCCACTCGCTCTCCACGGGACCGTCTCTCTCTCTCTCTGATCAACCCCTACTGAAAGGCAAAGCAGGCACATAAATACACACTTCCTGATTGGGTCTGATTGCGGACACCTGTCGGCAACCAGACCCAATCGCCCCCGCCGACCTGGTGCTCCATACTCCCCCCTACCGGCGAGACTCCGCCCCCCTCCACACCCAGAAATCCACGCGGGCACAAAATCCATATTTAAACTTAATTTACAAATGTAACATAGAAGTATGAGTCAATAAACTATATGCTTGTATATGTAAAACTGTTTTATGCTATTGCGAATGAATGACATCAAGTGTGTAAAGACGATGGAGCAGATGACTTGGCGTATACTTGCCATTAAAGTTTAGTGGCTATTTGTAAACTGTAGACTCAGTGCTCAAGATCTTATGATACGATAGTGGAGAGATAAAGAGGGGCCTGTGTGTACGGACCCTAAACTGTTGTGGGCCCCAGTCCACAACTACCATATATGCACCAGCATATATGGTAGTTACACCGCTGCATCCACTGGAGTGCATGTGTAAATGTGTCAGATTTGTGGTACATATTTTATGTAAGGAATATATCTAGTTATTTGAAAACAGACATCATCTGTCACTATAGCAACAATAAAATGCCTCACAGTAAACTGTTAAAACAGCCTACTCAATCTCACTGAGTGGCATTATGGGCCGGATCATCAGCACGCTGGGATGATTACATTATTACTGAGAGCAGGGTTTCCCAAAGCATTTAGTACTAGCATGGCGAGGCTGGGGATTAGATTGCGTCACACACACACAGACATGGATACAGACACACACACACACACGCACACACACACACACGCACACACAGACACACACACACACACAGACACACACACATGCACGCATGCATTGTTTTCAATTTGTTTTATTGACTTCAATGTCAGATCTTAATGTTATGGTGAATGAATCTATACATGCGCTAAAAACGTTGGAGAGGTGGGGAGTGGGTGGGTGGGTGGGTGGGTGGGTGGGGGGGACAGCGGAAGGGGTGGGCGGTGTGTCAGTGGGCGAAGGTGTGCAATGTGGTCAAGTCAGGTCCCAATAAAATGGGGCCTTGCAGGCATTTTATATCTTCACAGAGTCATAGCTGTTGACGCACGTATTACATATGATTTAATTTCGAGGGAAACAGGCTGATCTTTGAAAATACAAACTGAATGCAATGCACTTACGTCAGTGTCAGTATTTAAGTGCACTGCAATAGAAAAAAAAGGCGCACAATGTTTTAGTGACGTGTTTGTCGCCGTTGAAAAACATGGTCTTCATCTCTGACTGAAACTTTTAGAGTGCACTGCACTTACTGAGAGGCACTGTTGGTCTGTGAGTGAGACTCTAATTGTGGAGGCGAACTTTGACAGGAAATCCACTCAATGTTTCCTCAAGGCTCCTTAAATGACCCTATACAACACACAGAGGCTGGAAAGATTGGTTTGGGTGACAGCAATTATGTAGGTGTCATTTGAGCCCACAAACACAATGGCCTCTGTAAACCTTTAAAGAACAGTCACCTACTGCAAGCTAGCCCACCTGCACTTATACCCAGCTGTCCGTTTAAAAAAAAAGAACAGAAAACAGAAAAGTGCTGTTGATACAGACTGTACGCTCTGTGCCAAATTTAAATTACGTACACTGTAGCTTTAACATCAGTGTCTCCTCAATCACATTTATTTAGCTAGAGCAGAGTGTCGCCTCCTCAACGTATGCCACCGTTTAAAGATGTTGCCGTTACGTAAGCAGGTGGAAAAACTACAGGAGAATAGCCCAGGTCACCTCGGTGTATTATTGATGACTCAGAGTACAGAAGAGAGGAGCTAAATGTGGGAACAAAAAAAAAATCGTTTTTCGACTGCCAATCCAAGGGAAGTCAAGTGTGGGATGGAAAGTGGCAGCAAACTCTCACTCACACTGTCCCCGACAAAAAAAAAAACAGCAAAGTGCTCACGGCTTGAGTCAGGACCTGCACCACTTAAAATCTTCTGCCATGAACGATCTCCTTCAAAGTCTAAAGATCTTGTCTGGGAGAGAGATGAACACAGGACCCACTGACATGAAATCATCCGGATTCGTGTACGAAAATAATGTTCAGTAAATACCATTCTACCATAGATGGCAATGTCAATCATAAGGAGCGTTTATCTCAGACCTTTAACAAAAAATTAAAGGTGCTGTAGGTAAGATTTAAGGGCTATAATTGGAGTGCAATTTGTTAGAAATGCCCATCCATCAGCTATTAGTGAGTAAATGCACTGTGAGAATATCTGTTTCGAGTTGCCTGCCTGCCTCCATATGAGCTAATATGATTTCAGACCGCTCCCGGCTTATTTCTGACCAATCAGGGCATCTCTTCCCTGATTGGTTCGGGGAAACCATCTTGCCTGTCAATCACAGGTGTGTGAAACGCAACACTTCTCATGGCGGAGAAACACAGGGAGGGAGGGGACATTTTTTGGGTTGGTAGTGTCTGAAACGTGTTCTCTTGCTCTTTATTGCTCTCTGTCTCTTACAACTGCTGAATCTTACCTACAGCACCTTTAAATAAAATATGTTTCTTTGGCTAAATGCATTTAGGGCAAGATAAACCATTCTGAACAAACTGTCCCGTGGATTTCGTTCTGAGGAAACCTTTAGTAAACAACTATTTGCTAAATTAACGGAAATAATGTCACCTTGGGAAAAGTCACATTTTGGATGATCTATCACTAAACACAATATATTTCAGCATATATTTGATACATTTGTCTCCAGAGGGTTTTTATCTGTTAATAATAATGAAAGCATTTACTTTTGACCAATATATAAACTATAAAATATTAATCCTGTAGGCCATACCTATGGACATGAATAATGGACTGTAACTCCACAATCTAAACACAATTACTCTAATATTATTTACATTACAAATATGTATCCATGTCAAATAATTAACCAAAAATGTAAACATCTTAAAGGGCTCTTATTTTACCACCAGGTGTGATGTTGATTAGCCATTACATGCCAAAATCTACCCTCTAGTGACATCATAGGTGGGAGTGTCCGCCCAGTGTAAGGGATAGATCAGCCTACCAGTTGTCCCCTGGGTAGACTGGTAGGTTGATCTATCCATCACACATCTGGGTGGACACTCCCAAGTGAGATGTCACTAGAGGGTAGATGAGTTTGACATGGCTTGTAATGGCTACTCAACATCAAACCTGGTGGCAAAATAGGGGACCTTTAAGCGTTTACCTTCTGAGTCACTTATTATTTCCAAGCTCACCTTTATAAGAAGACATTCTAGCCTCATAAGCATGTTCCCCAGCAGTAGTGAAAATTATATAGTTCACAGAAGATGTACCCAACCCTAGTAGACCAAACATGCACCTTATGTCACTCAACCTATGATACTTTATATGTATTCTAACCATAGACTGTAACAAATTGCAACTGACAAAAGGAGGGTTCCTGCATGAAGAAAGCAATTAAGGCATCATTTTTTAACGAGGTGCAGTTAGATGCTCATATTTCTGAAGAACTGGAAGCTTGTCTACTGATAAGGCTCTTCTTCTGAACTTCATACATAAATGCCAGAGATATGATAACACGTAGGCATAGGCGTAGGCAGCCCCTAACCCCAGGATTCTCTCTCTCTCTCTCTGTCCCTTTCTCTCTCTTTCTCTCTCTTTCTCTCTTTTTCACTCTCCCTCTCCGTCTCTCTCTCTCTCTCTCTCTCTCTCTCTCTCTCTCTCTACGCATGCGTGAGCGAGTGTTTGGTGAGTGAACGAGCAGCTGAATGAAAGTGAGCTTTTTCTATTCTTATTCTTTTGTTTGTATTCTTTTTTGTGTTGGTGAATGTAGTTGTTTTAGTTTAGTGCTGTATTGGTGGGTTTTCGGGTTAGTTTGGTGTTTTGTTTGGTTGTTTGTTACGTGTTTGCCAGCCACGCTCTGAGGAGCGGCGGGGTCTGAGACGCCGGTATGGCGTCCAGCAGCGGTTTCTCCGGGCTGACACGGAAGCACGGCATTAGAGTTGGAGCCGGCTCTCCGTGCAGTGTGGAGGAAGTGGCACTGGCTGTAGGAGAAATCATCGGGCACGGCTCTGTGAAGTCCGCTGCCCGTATGAATAGTGCGGTGGTCCTGTTCCTGGACAAAATAGAGCAGGTGAACAGGTTGGTGGAGACGGGCATCACCGTGAATGCGATGTTTGAGCCGGTGCTGCCGCTGGCGCAGCCGGCCACAAAGATCACCTTATCAAATGTACCCCCATTTATCAGCGATGATTTTTTAATTAAAGAACTGTCCAGACACGGAAAAGTGATTTCACCGTTAAGGAAAGTGTTGTCGGGCTGCAAGTCTCCCCTGTTGAGACACGTAGTGTCTCATCGCAGACAACTTTTTATGATTTTAAACAACAAGAACGAAGAGTTCGATTATCGTTTCCGTGTCCGAGTGGATGAGTTTGATTATATTCTTTTTGCATCATCGTCTTCTGTTAAGTGTTTTGGATGTGGCGAAGAGGGACATTTGATTAAAGCCTGTCCTGGCCGCGGGGCCGCCGCCGCAGCGCCCACACCTGTGGGGCGGCGGGGGGCGGCGGCCGACGCTGTCGCTGCCGTAAGCCGACCCGTTCCGGCGGTGCGGCGTGCGGCCGCAGTCGCCGGTGGGGGGGCCGGTGCCGCGGGGGAAAAAAGGGATGTAGGAGATATAGGAAAACAGCAGGCTGAGGAGATACAGAGCCAGGCTGGGGAGGGCACTGAGGTGAGTGGTGAGAGGGAGGAGGTGGGAGGTGAAACAGGCGAGGTGACAGGTAAGGGTGAGGTGACAGGTGATACCTCAGGTAAAGTGGCAGGTGAAGTAGTCAAAGATGTGGGTGAAGCAGGTGAGGGGAAAGAAACAGGTGAGGTTGCTGGTGAAGTGGGTGAGGAAAATAACGTAGCAGGTGAACTAGAAGAGGGAGGCGAATCAGGTGAGGTGAGGGTGGTAGGTGAGGCTGTAGGTGAGTTGGGTGAGGTAAGCAAAGCAACAAGTGAGCTGTGTGAAAGAGTTGAGGTCGCTGGAGATCAGTGTGAAGCAGGTGAGGAGAGGGAGGCTGTAAGCCTGGAGGCAGGAGACCCGGGAGAACCTCCCCTCATTTGTATTGTGACGGCAGAGACTGAGACAGGTGAGGAGCGAGGTGTTGGGGCTGAGTGTGGCAAGGCAAATAACGATCACGTGACAGCACAGATTGACACTGTGTTGGATGAAGAGATGTTCAGCGATGAGGACTTAAAAGTATCTCAGAAAAGGAAAAGTACCAGGTCAGGGAGCAGCAACAGTAAAATGAGCAAGAGAGGAGTGAAGCTCAGTCAGAATGACGACAGTGACTTTGTCCTGTCACAGGAGTCACAGAGTTTCTACACTGGAATGGACATAAAGAGGTTCTTAGAGCAGACCAAAGGGCTGAGGCTCGTTACAGTGGAGGAGCATTTCCCTGATCTAAAACTTTTTTTAAGATCAGCTAAGCTTCTCACCAAGAAGTCTGGGGTGGTAGACGATGTTCTGTCTGACCAGGAGGTATATAGGTTAAAGAAATACATTGTCAAAGTTAAAGGCCAGATAAACAGTCAAGATGATGAGTTTTAAAATCTGCTATTCGTTTATTCTGACTTGGTGCATCTTTTTTTCTTTTTTATCCATGTGTGATTTTAATTTGAGCATTTTAAATCTGAATGGAGCTAGAGCTGTTTTTAAAAGAGCTGCTCTGTTCAAACTCATGGAGATAAAAAGAATTGATGTCATGTTTGTACAAGAGACCCACAGCACTGCAGATAATGAGTGTGAATGGAGGCAGGCTTTTAATGGGGAGGTGATTTTAAGCCACAAGTCCAGCTGCAGTGGAGGGGTGGGGATTTTATTTTCAAGAAGTTTTTTACCTGTTTCTTTTGTTACTGAGGAAATAATTCCAGGTGTTTTACTGAAAGTGAAAGCGATTTTTGAAAATATTAAGCTTGTGTTTTTAAATGTCTATGCCCCAACAAATGCGTTGGAGAGGATGGCATTTTTAAACATTTTAAATGATACTGTTAAAAATTGCACCGATAATGATTTTATGTTTTTAGGAGGTGATTTTAACTGTACAGAGACACCTCTTTTAGACAGGAATCATTCAGAGCCCCATCCTGCTTCTTCCAGCAGGATCTCACAGATTATACAAACACACCAGCTGTCTGATGTGTGGAGGGTTTTTAACAGTAATCAGAGACAATACACCTGGAGTCACTCAAAAGACAATTTTTTATCATTAGCTCGGCTGGACCGCCTCTATTGTTTTACACATCATTTAAATATTTTTAAAAGGTGTTACATTCAGCCTGTGGGTTTTAGCGATCATTCTTTGGTCTCCTGCTCTGTTTTTATTAAAAATATTCGTTTAAAGAGCGCCTATTGGCATTTTAACACTGCTCTTTTAGACAACCAAGCTTTTAGAACTGCTTTTAAGTATTTCTGGGAGAGCCATAGAGAGAGCAGGCCTGCCTTTTCCAGCACTCAGCAGTGGTGGGACTTTGGAAAAGCCCAAATACAGCAATTATGCCAGCAGTTCACTCACAATGTCACAAGAGAATTAACCCGATCTTTGAAAAATCTGGAGTTTGAGGCGGAAGAACTGCAGTCCTTAGCAGAGTCCTCTGGAAATCGAGGGCATTTAGACTCCCTCAAACACAAAAAGGCAGCCATAGCTAACCTGCTGGGTGTGTCAGCACAAGGGGCTCTGGTCAGGTCCAGGTTTTTAAGTGTGGCTCAGATGGATGCCCCATCTCGATTCTTCTTTGGGCTGGAGCAGAAAAATGGGCAGAGGAAGATCATTCATTGTTTACGTACGGACGGCGGCTCTGAGGTCTCGGATTCATTTGAGATCAGAAAGCTTGCGGTCGGTTTCTATAAAAACCTATTTAAGAGTGAATGGTCAAATAATCCAGATGTGCACAGCAGCTTCTTTGCGGGTCTCCCTCAGGTGAATTCAGAGGCAAACTCGGAGCTGGGGGCAGTCTTAACTCTGGAGGAGCTGTATAAGGCGATGATGAGTTTGCAGAGTGGCAAAGCACCAGGTATAGACGGTCTTCCTGTTGATTTCTACAAGTCCTTTTGGTCCATCATAGGAGGAGATTTGCTGGAGGTGATGTCAGTTGGTCTCCAGAGAGGACAGCTCCCGTTGAGCTGCAGGAGGGCCGTCATTACCTTGATACCTAAGAAGGGAGACCTGCAGCTGATTAAGAACTGGAGGCCAGTGTCGTTGCTGTGCACGGATTATAAAATCCTCTCCAAAGCTCTGGCCCTCAGGTTGAGAGAGGTGATGGCATCCATCATCCACCCTGACCAGACCTATTGTGTTCCTAGCAGGCTAATAAGTGACAATGTCACTTTTATTCGTGATGTTCTGGCAGTTTCCAGTGAATTGGGTTTGGATACTGGTCTTATTTCAATAGACCAGGAAAAGGCATTTGACCGGGTTGAACATCAATACCTTTGGCAGACTTTAGCCGGGTTTGGTTTCAACCCTGGGTTCATTGCCAAGATCAGGGCTCTCTACTGTGGCGTTGTGAGTGTGCTGAAAATTAATGGCGGGCTCAGTGCACCTTTTAACATTGAGAGGGGGGTGAGGCAGGGCTGCTCTCTCTCAGGTATGTTGTACGTTTTAACCATCGAGCCTCTGCTGCATAAACTACGACAGAAACTATCAGGTGTGTATGTCCCCAGTTGTCCTGTGTCTTTTAAAATATCTGCCTATGCCGATGATCTTGTGGTGCTTGTAAATTCACAGAAGGACATTGATGTTTTGATTGACACGGTTGACTCATTTGGTTTTATATCCTCTGCCAAGGTCAACTGGGGAAAAAGTGAGGCTGTGATGGTGGGAGAGAGGCTGGGGGGTCAGCTTACCCTGCCTGCCGAGCTCACTTGGAAAAGAGGTGGGCTGAGGTACTTGGGGGTCTTCTTGGGGGACGAGAACAACACAAAAAAAAACTGGGAGAATGTTCTTGAAATGGTGAAAGGCAGGCTTAACAAGTGGAGGTGGCTCCTCCCAAAAATGTCGTATAGAGGCAGGGTCCTGATCGCCAAAAACCTGGTCTCGTCCTCTTTGTGGCACAGGTTGGCTTGCATGGACCCTCCAGCCTGTCTTCTCTCTCAGGTACAAAGGCTTTTAGTTGATTTTATTTGGGACAAGATGCATTGGGTCCCACAGAGTGTCCTTTTCCTTCCAAAGGAAGAGGGGGGGCATGGCCTGGTCCATCTGGCAAGCAGGGGCGCTGCTTTCCGCTTACGTTTTATCCAGAGATTGTTGTATGGACCAGAGGACACTGTGTGGAGAGCTTTAGCCTGCTGCATTCTGAAGCGTTTTAACAGCCTGGGTTTAGATTTTAATTTATTTTTAATGAAAAGCACTTTGCTCAACAAGTCATCTCTTCCTAGTTTTTATAAAAGTGTTTTTACTGTTTGGAGCCTGGTTAAAAAGAAGAGACAAATGCAGGCAGTATCTTTACACTGGTTGCTGCAGGAACCGGTTCTCCATGGGACAATCCTGGACTGTCCAGGATGGGTGGGCCCCTCTCTGTCTTTGCAGTTCCAGGTTGCGGGGGTCACTACTCTGGCCCAGGTGGTGGAGGTGGCTGGGCCTCAGCTGCAGGGCTCTGTCGGTCTGGCATCGAAGCTGGGATTGAGGTCGAGTAGAGTCGCCAAAAAACTCTTGGACCACTGGAAGAAGAGACTGAGCAGACATGAGCTCCAGATGTTGGACACCTTCTCCTCAGGTGAAACCACAGCCAACACGCAGGATTCCTTCCCCCTCATCGAGCTGACGGTGGACCTGAAAGATTGTGCAGGTCTTCACCTGGACCGGTGTCCCCAGGCTTCTCTGCAGGAGGCCTCAGGAAAGGTTTTTTACCACCTGATGGTAAAAACTTTGAACAGGGACAAGCTGAACGGGCGCATTGACACTCCATGGAGGAGTCACTTTGACCTGAGGGGGTCGGGACCGGCCTGGAGGTCCCTGTACAAACAACCACTTACAAAAAGACATGGAGACTTACAGTGGAGGATCCTCCACGGGGCTGTAGCAGTCAATGCTTTTATTTGTGTGGTGAATGTGGAGGTGGAGGACAGATGTCCGTTTTGCACAGAGAGGGAGACGGTGTTTCATTGTTTCACTGGGTGTCATCGACTGTCTGCACTTTTTTGTTTTCTGCAGAGTGTATTCACAGTTTTCACTGAGGTTTTTACCAAAGAGGTTTTTATCTGTGGTTTTAAATATACTCGCCAGAAGAAGGAGAAGAGTCAGCTCCTGAACTTCGTGTTGGGTCAGGCCAAGATGGCAGTATATGTCAGCAGAAAGAGGAGGGTGGATGGGGGGGAGACCATCTCTCCTGTTCATGTGTGTGTGGAGCTGATCAGGGCCAGAATCAGGCTAGATTTTAGCTTTTATAAGATGTCAGGAGACTTAGGTTCTTTTAAAAACATGTGGTGTTACCAAGATGTCCTGTGTCAGGTGGAAGATGATGACTTGTTGTTTGGGAATGTGCTGAGGTTGTGATGGGTTTGTGTTTGTATATATGTGGGTTTGTATGTAAGTTATGTTTGTGTGCTTGTGTGTATTTAAGTATTAATGTTTATATATGTATGTGTATGTATATGTATAGTTATGGTTTTTATCTACTGAATGAGCAAAACAAAAAGTGAAGCTGTATATTAGCGGCAAATAAACGTGTGTTAAAAATCAAAAAATCTCTCTCTCTCTCTCTCTCTCTCTCTCCCCCCCTCCAACCCTCAAGCCCCCCCCCCTGCAGCAATCGTCCCTCCCTCTCTCCCTCCCTCCCATCCACCGTGGGAGATACTTTGCTTTAGCCCTTTGCTACAGTAGACCTACTTCTCTACTTCTCTCGAGCAGTCGTCGTCGTTGCGTTGCAGCATTATCAACAGACTCCAGGCAGATGATGACCTCCCCCAACCAGACCTCACCCAGAAGATTCAGTGGCCTAAATAAAATGGCATCCCTCCTATATTCCACACACAGAGTATATGTCTACTACACTACAGCCCCCTCCTCTCCATGTGCTACTACTATGAACTCTCTGTCCACCCACACGTTCACACACGCACACACACACGCACACACACACACACACACACACACACACACACACACACACACACACACACACACACACACACACACACACACACATGCTAATGCTACCCCCCTTTTCCTTCTCTCCCCCCTTCTCAACTCCCTTGAGCGACCGCCTCTGCCACCACCACCCCCTCCTCCTCCTCCTCCATCAACCCCCCTCCTCCACCTCCAACACCCCCCCCCCTCCTCCTCCACCACCCGCTCCTCCTCCTCCAACACCCCCCCCCCCCCCCCCTACCTCCACCACCACCGCCTCCGCCGTGATAGCACACTACGCCATCTCCCCCTCCCATACTGTCATCGTCAGAGACTCACGTGCGCCAGCACATGACATGGAGTGCGGCCCGGAGAGGACGAAAGAGCGGGAAGCGCCAGACAGAAAAGTGGAAAGAGGAAATCCTCAGCGTTCGTCTCCCCAGGGGGTCCTCTTCCTCGATGTCTTTTTTTTTTTGTCATCACCAAATTAACGATTGTTGCTCAAGAGAGGGGAAGAGAAACAGCTGAAATTAAAATGGATAAAAGCCACCACTGTGAAGGACTCTTTGTTGTTATGTACTTTGATAGTCGACTATAGCCACTATAGTCTACCGTATTTTTGTTATATGGCCTACACTGTTTGTTGTAGGCCTATACTATTTTGTAAATATAAGTATTAAAACCAAACAAAAAAACGCCTGTAAACTCTTCAGAGGATTGATGGCCGATTGCCACCATCTTTAAACACAATATTATAAAGGCTTGTGTTAAAGTTGACTCCTGGTAGTACATTAAATGTGCCATCTGCTATTGTTTTTTCACCAGGGAGAGACAGATAGAGAGAGAGAGCGCAGGGGAAAGAGAGAGAGGGAGGGGGGAGAGAAAGAGAGCGAGAGGGAGAGAGGGGGGGGAGAGAGAGAAACTAGAGAGAGGAGAGTATAGAGAGAGACTAGAGAGGGGAGAGAGAGAGTATAGAGAGAGTAGGGAAAAGAGAGAGAGGGAGGGGGGGAGAGAGAGAGAGCGAGAGAGCGGGAGAGAGGGGGAGAAGGGGGGGGGGAGATAGAGAAGAAAGAGTGAGAAGAGAGAGAGAGAGAGAGAGACAAAGAGAGACACACACAGAGCGGGGGGAGAGAGAGGGAGATAGAGAGAGAGAGGGAGAGATAGACAGAGACAGAGAGAGATGGAGAGAGAGAGGGACAGAGATAGGAAGAGGGAAGAGAGAGGGAGAGGGAGATAGAGAGGGAGAGAGAAGAGAGCAGAGAGAGAGACAGAGAGAGAGAGATAGAGAGAGAGGAAGGGGGAGGGGGTGAGAGAGGGGTCGAGAGAGAGAGAGAGGGAAAGAGACAGAGAGAGTGAGAGAGAGGGAGGGAAGGAGAAAGAGAGTGAGAGAGAGACTAGAGAGGAGAGAGTATATATAGAGAGACTATGGAGAGAGTGTATAGAGAGAGAGAGCGAGAGAGAGAGAGAGAGAGAGAAAGAGAGAGACTAGAGAGAGTATAGAGAGACTAGAGAGAGTATAGAGAGAGAGTGAGAAACTAGAGAGAGGAGAGAGTATATAGAGAGACTAGAGAGGGGAGAGAGAGGCTATATATATATATATATATATATATATATATATATATATATATATATATATATATATAGAGAGAGAGAGAGAGAGAGAGAGAGAGTATACAGAGAGAGAGACTAGAGAGGGGAGAGAGAGGGTATATATATATATATATATATATATATATATATAGAGAGAGAGAGAGAGAGAGAGAGAGAGAGAGAGAGAGAGGGAGACTAGAGAGAGGAGAGAGAAAGTGTATACATAGAGAGAGAGACTAGAGAGAGAGAGAGAGAGAGAGAGAGAGAGAGAGAGAGAGAGTGAGAGAGAGAGAGAGAGAGAGAGAGAGAGAGAGAGAGAGAGAGAGAGAGAGTATATACAGAGAGAGAGAGACTAGAGAGAGGAGAGAGAAAGTGTATACAGAGAGAGAGACTAGAGAGAGGAGAGAGAGAGAGAGAGAGAGAGAGAGAGAGAGAGAGAGAGAGAGAGAGAGAGTATAGCAATAGTCCTCACACTGTGAAGTGAGCGCTGCCTGGAGCGCGCATCAGAGGCGACCACAGCCACTGCAAGACGCAGCGCCAGGAGAACAGCGCGCGTTTGGCAACAGAGTTGTTTCCTGCACGCCGCCTGTGGAAAGGAGCTCTCCACCCACGCGTCCCCCCTCCCCCCGCCCCCCCCCCCGCCCCCCCCCCCCCCCCCCCCCTCCCCCACACATTTAATGATGCCGGGACCCCCAGCAAAGCTGATATAATCTCTACCGGATCGAGGAGTAGAAGAAGTCCTTCCAGGGGGGAATGTAAGACGAGAGCAGCGGATATGATCCAGCGGGACGGACTGGGGACGCACGGACATGGTTACGGCTAAAACAATCCAACAATGTGATTTTTTTACTCTGCGCCGATGGAGGAGACCGGACGCACACTCCGCCGCCACCACCACCACCACCACCACCGCCAGGAGTGGGAATAGTGAGGTTTTGTTGAGGGGTGGGTGGGGGTGGTGGGGGGGGGGGGGGGGGGGCGCGCACACACGATGGACACTGCAGAGGCCATGCTGTGCGCGCTGGTGGTCCTGATCATCCTGGTGTCGCTGCTGTCCAACGTGCTGGTGCTGATTTGCTTCCTGTACAACCCGGAGATCCGCAAGCAGGTGCCCGGTCTCTTCACGCTCAACCTCACCTTCTGCAACCTGTTGCTCACCGTGTCCAACATGCCGCTCACGCTGGCGGGACTGGTCAACAACGGCGTGCCGGGCGGGCACGGCGTGTGCCAGACGGCGGGCTTCCTGGAAATCTTCCTCTCCACTAACTCCATGCTGAGCATGGCCGCGCTGAGCATCGACCGCTGGGTCGCGGTGGTCTTCCC
>JAOPHQ010003708.1:7500-145000 GCA_030340625.1 Merluccius polli | reverse complement strand
TGTATGTGTATGCTTGCATGCATGCATGTGTGTGTGCGTGTGTGAGTGAGTGTGTGTGTGTGTGTAGGAAACCATAGATGACATTCAGCAAATATTAATAAAGCTGAATAATGAATATTGTTGAATTTATAGAAAACGGTTAGGTGACTAGGCAGACAGCGTCAGTGTTTGGTCGTTCTTCATAACAACACATTAGTTCCAGTGGTAATGGTGTCAGCAGTACCACTATTACCGTAATGAGGCGATGTCGCCAAAATGTCACATCAATTATCATTACGAAAAGTTCGAAAATAATGTGCTGTCTTGCTGACGTAGATGAACCACCTCTTTATATACAGCACATTGATTGGGGGTGCACCGCAAGTCAATTAGAAAGCCTTCATTAAAACAAGCAGATCATTACCTACAGATGACAAAATAAACACATTTTCCCATAATGCAACTTTCAGAGTGGTTTTATAGGCCATGGCATAGGAGTTGACTAGTGTATTTATTAAAAATCAAAATTAAATGGTTTCTTTACACCTCCTTTGCTATCCATGTTTTATTCATATCGCAAAGATACACACATACACATAGGTCTACATTTGAGAAATAAAGATTCCCCTTAAAGGTGCTGTAGATAAGAGAAGATAAGAGTGGAAGTGCAAGATTTTGAAACTAAACAACCAAAAAACACGTCCCCTTCCTCTCTGCTCCCTTCCTTACTACATTTCCACCATTGAGAGGTGTTGCATTTCACAGGAAAACCAGGCAGGCAAAATACATTCTCCAAACCAACCACAGAAAAGATGCCCTGATTGGTCAGAAATTAGCTGGGAGCGGTCTAAAATATAAATAGGCAGTCAACTCCTGAAAGATACTCTCACAGTGCATTTCACTCAATAGCTGACAGGTAACAATGGCACTTCTAAGAAAATTACACTTAAATAATAGCTCTTAAATCTCACCTACAGCACCTTTAAACAGACCGACCCCTCAAACAGATCATGAAGTCCCGAAACCCCAGTGGGAAGAGGAGTAATCCTTGAAAAAGGATAACATGAGAGGATCCTGCTTCTGAATGGCTACAAATCGATCTTCCCCGGGTGGGCAGACATGTCTAATCAATAATGGATTAAGATAAATAAAACAAGGCGGAAAAGACACAATGAAAACCAATTAACAAAATAGTGGCACATTCACAGTGAAATGAGTATAATTACAACATAAAGGGTTAGTCATTGTGTATGTTGCCTCTCCATTATGTTCTATTGGCTGCCAAAGAACACTTGCGCTGGCGAATGTCAGTGCTGTTGAGTAAAGTTAGTAGATGGACTGCATTAGACAGAGCTGCCCATGTTAGATCCAATGAGATTTTGAGTACATCATCGTCATATTTGAACATAAAGCATACAGACCATCATTAAAGCTGCTGCTTTTCATTTTCCGGGAGGCCCCTTTCATAATGTTCACAATGTATTAGCCAGCAATCTCTAAAACACAGATCACAGGTTTTCACCGCGATGAGTACATTTTCTGATGGTTTGGTGCAGTGTACCAAGCAGTTATCATCAGACATATGTCCCCGCATGATAGAATACACATAGGCCTATGTTATACGACACATACAGTCATGTCGTTAACACAGACATATGTTATATCATGCCAAAGCAAATGGTAGATCTGTTCTTCCCTGTTCTTTTCGTCTTTTCCTTTTCCCCCCTTCTTGTATGAACCAACACATTTGATTATCAGAGCATGCTTGCCCTTTACAGAATTACTATTTGCTTGTCATTCTCCTGATTCCTCTCCTCTCCTCTCTTGCGTGTGTGTGTGTGTGTGCGTGTGTGTGTGTTTGCCTGCAGGATTGTGGAGTTATTTCCAGCCGTGCCTATCAACCCTCACTGGGGAATCGTCTCCAAGTGTTTGGCGTACAGCAAGGCGGCGTGCGACCCCTTCGTGTACTCCCTGCTCCGCCACCAGTACAGGAAGACGTGCAGCGACATCATCAACAGGGTGCTGAAGAAGCGCAGCTCCCAGAATGCCACGGGGCCCGGGCCACGCCAGAACCAGGGCAACTGCATTCCGAGCGCGGAGTGACAGCCAGCACAGCCAATCGGCTGGAGGAGTCCCTTCTCGCCTGTTTTTTTTCCTCTCTTGGAGGTCGGAGAACCTGAGAGTCACCTGGAAACCACGAATCGCGGATAAGGCGGATTTCGGGGGGGGGGGGTTTCTGGGTCGGTGGGGTCATCACGTCCCTGAAAGATAAACGCCGAGTTGGTTTAATGGACGACGAAGGGGCAGGTGAGGGGGTTCAATGTTGAAGCAGGTTTTCGCATGTCTCCTGGCACGATGAGGAGAACATGGCCGCCCTTTTTTTTTTTTTTTTTCTCTGGGCGGAGCTGCTCGCCAAACACCCGCTTCCCCCCCCCCACACCCTTACCCCTCACCCCCCCCCCCCCCCCCCCCCAGTACAGACAGACGGACAGATGCGCTCTCAAACAGAAATTTAAAAAAAATCAGCCAGCGTATAAGCTCATTGTAATGTGATTAGAGTAGTGTGCCACTGTAGTAGAGTTCTTTATTTTGCACTGATTTCCATTGTTTTGACACTAACCATTATGTGTGTGTGTGTGTGTGTGTGTGCGCGTGTGAGTGTGAGTGTGTGTGCGTGTGCGTGAGTGTGTGTGTGTGTGCGTGTGTGAAGCATTATGTTGTTCACGAAGCACGGTGCAGGTGACGCGGTCCTAAATGTAGCAATGAAAAACACTAATTATTTAAAAAATACATGTATATCTATGAATATCTTTTGTATTTCAGAGATGGAGTTGTGTCGGGAGATATTTTGGGCATGCTTACGATAGATTTGGCTCAGGTATTTTTCATTATCCTGCAATGAAAAATACATTTCTACAGAAGGTTGTGATAATCTTTTGTGTACAGGAAGATATACACATTTGTACTCATACTCATACTATATATATATATATATATATATATATATATATATATATATATATATAATTCAGGAGGAAATATTTTCTGTAATTCAAAGTACATGTGCTTTGTAAGTGTGTGTGTATGTGTGTGTGCGCACGCGTGTGTGTGTGTGTGTGTGTGTGTATGTGTGTGTGTTGCGTGCCTGTGCTTCCATAGTCTAGTCTAAAGGACTGAGTGTTCATGGGTCTTCAGACCAGCGACCATGTTGTCATGACTGACAGCTGCCCCCCTCGAGCTTGTTTGGTCAAGCGGGGTGTAAGCCACAGCACATGCCTCATACACACACACACACACACACACACACAAACAGATAGATAGACAGAGCATGAGAAACACACACACACACACACACACACACACACTCAGACAGACAGACAGACACACATGCGCTGTGCACTCAAATCTGAGTGGATAACTGTGGACGCAGAGAGAGAGAGAGAGAGAGAGAGAGAGAGAGAGAGAGAGAGAGAGAGAGAGAGAGGGAGAGGGAGATTTCATTTCATCCTCAACCTATCTGCTGTTTATTGTACCGGACAGTCTCTCGTGAGTTACGTAACTCGGGATTACCTCACCACCACTACAATAAATGCTACTCATTATCTCAAACAGAATATCCAAAACAATATCACAATGCTTTACAGATCCACATATTGCTGGGCATAGCTGTCGCCACTTGTGCTAGCGAGGCTCACAGGCGCTGTATAATCATTATAATCATAATAATGTGCAGTAATAATCTTTTAAATCAAAATGATAGTGTCACAACCCGCCCGCCCCCATCCTGCTGTAATTGACACGTTGAATATTCAGTAGTGGTATATTATGGGATGTATTTATTGAAGGCTTGCACAGTGCAGTACAACAATGTTCTGTGGGCTGATCACCAGCTGACGGCGCGGGCGTTGATGGACAAGGCATGACTCCGCCCCCGCCAGCTGTGTTTACTCGTCATCATCCGTTTGTTTCGCGTATCGGGAGGAAGGTCACTCTGTATCAGAGGGCTTTTCTCTTTCTTTGCTCTGTCACTTTCTAGAGGACAATTTTAATGAATTGGTATTTGGCTGAATTTGAATTCACACACTGTTGAATTCTTGAGGGATCTGTGAGGGCAGCAGGGTTGTCCTGTTGCTGTGTCAAATGTGTTCAGATTTGCCCGCAATGAAAGATAATGCTTAGAGTAGTCTCTCAAGACAGATGTTTTTAAATGCCCCAGCCGACACGTCTGTACTTTAGGTAGCCATATTTTGAGCAACCAGAACCGGATCCAGAGTATTCTCGACCAATCACATGCTATGCAAGCTATGCATTACAATCGCTTGCCTCGGCTATGTTTCCGGGGGGATATATTTTCATGAACACTGGGTCGTGATCGGTTGAAATACATTGGATCCAGTTCTGTATTTCTGGATGTGGGTACTCAAACATGTAGGCTAGAGGAGCGTTTCAAAAAAATGTTGCAAGCCACTCTGTCTTGAGAGAATAATACTGGAGACACAATAACCAAATGATTGATAGTTTTCGTCATACCCTGTAAGCCGAAAACCAAGAGGTGTGATGCATTTTGTTGAAATAGAAGGGACCATCTTGAACTTAACATTAACAATGTGCTGTAGGGGAGCGTAGAAACACAGTCAGTCTCCAACGTTTTGGAAGATTTGTGATTCAATGTTTGTGTCGGCACATAGGTGATAGTCCAGATTATATATGATTAAATATTATTCTATATTATTACATATTATATATTCACCAGAGTCTGCCTCTATGATTTCATGACCTCATTCTGCTCTTCATTTAACACGCTAGACACTGGTATGGAAGATAGTCAGAAGTTAAACATATTGTTATTAACGTGTGAATAGTTGGTGAGTAACAAACTAAAAATAGCAAAAGAAAAATCTTGAAAGAAAAAAAAAGCTGTATTTTTGTGTCTTTTGATATCCATGTAATTTCTGACAATAATTGTAATATTTGGTACGGTGCTGCTGAGTAATATGTGTTGACTGTGGTTGATAGTTGACCATGAATTAAGTGTGTTGTACTTATTTTTCTTGTTACGGATATAGACTTGATTTCGCCCCAGGATGTTTTAGTGATACGTATTCATGTGTTGCCTCATTTATTCTATCCTGGTTGGCTTCATGCTGCTAACATGCTGCTGATGATGATAATGATGATGATGATGATGATGATGATGATGATGATGATGATGATGATGATGATGATGATGATGATGATGACAGTGAGATACCGCCATGTCTGTCATGTTGGTGAAAGGAGGTTGTGGTTGTACTGTTTCAAATCACGACAACGAATAATAAAGTAGACAGTTTCTGTGCTCTGTTTTTGTTTTTTTACTTGAGTAGTTCCACAACACAATGAAAGGGGAAGCACCGCTATTTTCCAATATAAGAGAGTACTGCTTCATACGCATGAAATATTACCTTTAAATAAAGGTACTTTCTGCTACAATTCACAGTTTTGACTCTTCACGAAACCCCATATTGATTTGCTACTTTATTTTCCAAACAAGTAGATGGACACATCTCTGTCAGTCCATCCCCCTCTCTCTCTGCGCCATTCATCTGGGATTGATTGAGCAGCCTGTGATGTTGTCCATCATTCCCTCTGATTGGAGGAGCAACTCCAGGCAGGGATTTGCAATGATTAAAAGATGGAGAAGGGGAGGGGGGTGAAGGAGGGAGTGATGAGAACGAGAGTCTCTGTATCCATTACAAGACACAGATTGTCTTTATGGGGGTCGCTCAAACGCTCTGTGCCAAAAAGGCAGGGGCCGTTTTCACGGGTGGTAATGAAACAACATCGCCGACTGACTGGGGAGGATGGCAGCTGAAAATGACCCCCATTTTGAGATATATATATATATATATATATATATATATATATATATATATATATATATATATATATATATATATATTGTCTTTGGTTGTTCTATCCAATCCCAGCTGTGAAGGGTTGCCTGCAATTCACCGAGCAAAGCAAACTTTGTCAAAACCCATCACACTCACTCGAGCTAGGGTGCACAGCCAATAGAAAATTACCACTCTGGAAAAGTGTTTTTAGACATACATAGAAGAAGAACAAGAAGAAGAATCTTGTATTTCACAGATAATTTCCCCAGTTTAACAACTTTATGCATTTTAGTCAAAAATAAAATGAATGTACACTTTGTGAGACCCAAACTAAATGAAAAATGAATGTTACTTGGCATAGATTAATATTTTAAGACATACTGTGTTTATACTAAAATTAACTCCATCATGCCTAGCCCTGAGTGGGAATCAAACTCCTCACCATGGCTGTGTTAATGCCATGCTTTACCATTATGTCGAGGCAGGACCAACACTAGCAATAACCTTTTAAATAATGTTATAGTTATATACACTGTGCCTATTTGATTACACCTTAAATTGAACAGTTACAAAAAGATAACTCAAATATCATTGCAGTTTCTTTTGCTCTCAAAATATGTTGTGGAGGCAGAGGAAACTCATGATGAATTGTTGGTAGTAAATCATTGCAATGTTTACAATTACAATTGATTAATTTGCATAAATGAAACATTACAAACAACTCAATGCACATAAATATACAATAAAATAGCTGTTACATTTCTCTTGTGAACAAACTCTGAATGTCTGGTAGACGACTTGTTCAGATTAGTTTAGCTCATTACACTGCATAACTCACAGAGCTTATCTGCACTTACCTCAAATGGCTCACACTTACATACTAATTATTTCTTATTCTTGTGAGGACAGATCACCAGGCCCGGTGCTAGGTGAAATTCTTTTCAAAATTAACTGATTTACATTTAGCTGCCACTGTTTCAAAATCAAATAATACATTTATTAATAAGAGCACTCACATAAGAACACAGCACTAGCAGTGCTTTGTAAATATACAAATTGTGTAATTATATTTTCTATAGATACATCAAGTTTGAACAGAGGCGGTAAAAAGTACAACTGAGGGGGCTCTTAAGCCCCCTTGAGACCCCGTGTGGCAACAGACCTGCAGATCATGTGATACAAAATGTCAAAACAACATACCATGTTGACATGAATCAGTCCGTTTTAACCATATCATATTCAAAGTTGAATGTCATTTTAAACGATGTGCATACATTTGTGATGCCTATAGACCCTTTCATTGTTTGTAAACATTCCAAGCCACGAGAATGCGCACACGTCTTTTCGCGCCTAATGGGGTCAGAAAACAAAGTGAAGAACATGGCTGTCAACGATTCTCCTCAGAATATTTCCGAATATGCTCTCTCGTTGCCGATTAAGGACCGGGAACAATATCTCAACAAATTGGTATTGGCTGACGGCGATAGTTTGCCAGACCCAGCTTCCATTAAAGATTGGGTAGATGACAGTAGGCCAGATATCCAGTGGCCAGCTATTCACTCTTATCTAGTAGATAAACCGCCCGTACACTCGAGAAAGCCTATGCGCATACAAGTCGCTTGATGCCTATAATTATTTTGTTGCTGGACACGTTCAGACGATCTTCTACAAAGATATAGGCAAAGGTTTTTGTGCTCTAAAAGCAGAAGTCTTGCCGAGTCAGCGTCAAGGGAAGAAGACATGGTTGTACAAGGCATGGGTGATCTACAACAAGGAGAAGTGCTACATTCACACGGCTAACTGCACCTGCATGGCGGGGTAAGTTTATTTATTTATTCTTAAACCAGTGGACAATGTCCTAATCTGGTCAACGCCACTGCTGGTCCTATTTGCACATCCAACAGCGCTACAGGTCGGCATTTTAGACTTTTTGTTTGGACTTCTATGTAAGTAGGTGTTTTTCTGACCCCAAGACGCGTGCGCATATTTCTGTGACGTTGCACTCGAAGGGGTCTATATAACCATCAAAAGTAAATAAGTGAAGTATACATGCATTCCGAAAGAGAAAACCTGGGCAGGGGGCCTTCTTCTTGGTTCTGGGTGGGGGAACTGAACGCGGAAAATTACAAAACAAATGACTTGAGTTGCCAGAGAGTCTTTTCTGCGACAACGGAGGACCAATTTGGTGTCATCAATATCACTTTATTTTTGCAGGCTCTCTATTGATCACGCTCGACTTCCTGGTTCTTGATTGTTGTGTTTTAGGATAGCAATCACAAAGTGTGGCTAGGGCCTTGATTATCGATCTGGGTGATGGTTGGCAGTTGTGGCAGTTGCTCCCTGCCACACGCCACCTTAGTGGCTTTTGCAGATGTAACATGCTGCCATGACAGTGGCTCTCTCCTGAGCGTGTGTGGTGATAGCTGGTTTGGTGGTGGCATCCTGGGTCGGGTGCCATGATTGCTCCTCACAGGTGTGCAGCCCCACCCAGCCCCAGAGTCCAATCAGTCTGACTCCAGGTGAGGCTGTAAACCAGCCATCAACAACACACACTCCACACACTCGACAGCAGGTTAATAGTTTTAAAGCTGTCTTGTTGAAAAATATTGCCGGCTTTAATCGTTTACTGTAAAAAAGCCATCTTCACATATAATTCGTTGTATGTATGACATGACTCATTCATATGTTACCAAGCTTGGACATGTTGGTGGCTAAAATAGATATTCTAAGTCTAGTCATAACAACCGTCAGCTGCTATTTCCATCGTGTTAAGATGTGTGATGTGTGATTTACCTGATGCCTTTGCACTTTGTAAATAACAGCTATAATTGAAAATATGCCGCATCACACATCTCAAGTGATTTCATATGCAGGTACAGACGTTATGTAAGAAGAATGAATGAATACACTGTTCTGTTCTGGGATATATGAAAGTATTTTTTGGTAGGGATGGTTGAGGATAGTTCACATTGACAATAATTACGGCAACCTTGCCGGTAACGGGTAGCAATGTTCAAACTTCAAAAAGTATTCGCCTTTTATGAAGTCAACCAATATTGGTGAATATTTGTGTGTAGACGTGACCAATAAATAAAATAAAAACAATAGAATATTCAGAGAACAAAAAAATAAATGACATTGTTTTAATAATGTAAATATTAACAGTGTAAAATATGGACGTAGCAGTATTGACTGTATACTTTGCAACCCTGCAGTCACATTATATGATGCCTAACGTTGTCTTCAGATGTGTGGTCTTTGATGTCCGTGGAGCCAGCTAGCCCACCCACCCCGGGTCTAATCTGCTCGCCCGGACCCCAGTAGCAGTGGTGGAGGAAGTGGTTAAGAAAAAGAAGCACTTACCAGCCCTCGCTCTGCGCTCGCTGTCCTGGCGAATCCAGACGCACACGTACGCACGCACACAGCACACATCAAAGGTTGGAGTGACTTCTGAGGAAGCTCTGGCCTTTGGACTGCTGGGGAGGTCAGGCCACGCCCACATCTCTGTTTCCGGTCACACACACACACACACACACACACACACACACACACACACACACACACACACTAGGGTTAGGGTTAGGACATGATCTGACCCGGGTCAAAATGTAACAACCACCATCTTTCTGTGGCTCTGCAAAAATCATTATTTCTATAGTGGAGTTCTTCAAATTTACACCCAAACTTCACATTAAAGGATAACTTCATTTTCAACCTGGATTGAACAATTTTTACAATTAGTCCAGTATTGAGCGAGCGGGCTTCAGCCGTCAGCCGCAAAAGGGCAGCAATGTTAAACTATAGGGCATTAGCGCCCCGTCGATGTACGTCCTCTAAAAGTGGTTGTTTTGACACTGACAGGCTCACATTGTTATTATTAGTGTCTGACAACATTATGGAAAGGATCCCTATGGAGAAATGAAACATTTGTCCCTATGGTAACTAAACTGTCTTTAGAAAGATGATCAGTATCAAGGCTGGTTGTTCAGAATCAGCTCTGGGCTTCTTCTGAATGGGATATTCAGAAAAAGGTGTTTACATGGTAGTTGCCACTTCAGAGGGATTGCCTTATCCCAAATGTAATGGATACTGTAGCGTGGTTGTTGAACGTACCGAATGACTATATTTACCATTATCCCACCATGAGCTTTGACCTCCCACTCTCTTGATTACAGCCTCTTTAGCACCAGTCCTGCCGCAGCGAGTCAATCTGCAATTAGTCACAGCTCACAATTACATCGTATTCACCGTCCTTTATATCATTTAGGAGAAGCCCTGGAGCCAAACTGGTAGTTTAAGCAGTGAACAGAGCAGAGATCAGAAAGGTATAGTTACAGAGACAGAGAGAATGAGGGGGAAGAGGAGGTCTTCCTGTAATTGTAGACTGCATTATGCCTCAAAAGCCTGCCAGTGACTTGGAGAAGTAGATAAATAAAAAAAATAAAACGAGGTTCCTGCAGATTAAAGCCACCGACACTTTCCAGCGAACCATCTTCCATTCCTGCTAAATTCACATGACAATGTCGCAGCTCCTAGGAACTGGGGTGATGGCACTGAAGTTATGTAAACGGCAAACCAGAGCATCTCAGAGCCAAAGGGGGGGGGGGGGGGGGGGGGGCATTAAAAGCCCCATGGAAAGAATAATACCATCTAAATCCGTCTTTTCTCTTCCTATACAATTATTTATCATCCTGCACTCAGGGGCGTTTGCTAATATTGCATTGCAACGACTTCATTATGATCGACCTTCTTCCTCATTTTCATCCCTGTCCGATTCGTCCAAGTCGGCAAAATCCGCAGGCGTAGGCGAAGGTGGTGGCGAGAAGTCCTCCACAACAGAGCAGGCTGTTGTCATGGCTATCCATGTTGAGCTGCTAGCCACTGTCAATCTGTCAGCACGTTCAGTGCTATTGGCTACTGTAAACGCCAATCAATATCCGAGACAAGCCACTCCCTAGCTTCGCACTTATACTGGGGTGATAGCACTGAAGTAATGTAAACGGTATCGTAAACAAGAGCATCTCGGAGCTATGGGGGGGGGGGGGGGGGGGGGACATTAAGTCACGGAGCGATGGGACAAAGTATCTGCAGGTTTCAACCAGTTCAACAATAACACTTTTTACTACCACTCAGACCACAATTGAATACTGATTTCACGGCCCAACAGCATAAATGACCTCAACCGGGAATTGTTTTACAAGTATACAAATGTATTTGTATTGTCATTTGTTTCTAATTCAGTCAGTTTAGTCAGTTTATCTCAGCAGTGCTGCTTGTCTGACAACTAAAGTATCCTGCACGTGCATGAAGTTATCGCGCCAGTGCAGTGGTCAACACAGCTCTTGCATGCCATGGGAGGCAAATACATATCTATTTCACATAAAATACATTCAAGTTTGACATTTATTGGTCTGAGGTTTATTGGTTGATTATTTTTCCTCTCCCGACAGTCGCACAAAATATGCGAATGGAATTCAATACTTTTGTAATGCCTTTTAAGGCCTTAATTTGACTTTAAATTTAAGACTTGTTTTACTTTAATATCTCCGTAGTAACCTGTGGGAGTTGATCAACATGATTCATAGAGTGACCAATAACATGTTGAGCGTTACATCTAAACTATCAAAATCATTTTTGGGGGGAATTTGTTTGATTTATTGAGACTTATTATGCCATTTTGCAATGCTTGTTTTTTTTCCCTCACCCTCCACTGTAAATGTGTACAATATATAGACAACTCTCTGACCCTCTGAAATATCGTATTAAAGAATTAACAGCATCCTGTTTCTAGTTTTGGACCTAATTAGGTATGATGGATTATCCCAGCTAATTACACCAGATTGATTAATTTATGGATGTCGATACACTTTCATACACAATAAAGCGAGACGTCCATCAGTTCTTTGAACCATACTTTAAACATTCTCTTTTATTAAATAATTTTCCAATAAGTAATATCTGTTAAAACCAAACAATACAATATACAACGTAACAATGACAAAATGCCACTGAGTCCATATGCCGCTTGATTAATGCTCGGAAAGTCAAAGCTTGTGAAAGTGCTAATATAAATATGTGAAACTGTTTAGAAAGTGTTAGTTCACAAGTTATCGCCCCCCCCCCCACCCATCCCCTATCTACTAAAAAAAACATCCTTAATTAAGACTCACATTTCAGTCATGAGAGACATAAAAGGGAATGCGTCTCAGTTCAGCGTAGATATGGCAAGTAACCTCCAAAATAAACTTCAAAAGAATGACTGAAGATTTTGCTTTGCATTTAAACTTCCCCTTCCACTCCCCATTTGGAGAGCGTGATAAATGTTTACCCAATCACAAAATAAAAAATGTAAAAAAAAAAACAGTTGAGTGCTCACACAGAAAAAACAAATGAGACAGAAACTGGAGTTCTGGAAGTGGAGCTTATACTTTGGTTTAAAAAACAAAAGACAAATACGAAGAATGCAAAACGAAACTCGGCAAGCGTTTTTTAGAAAAATCCGTAGCCTTCTGAGCGGCGAGCGTCTGATAGGAATGAAAGTGACAGCGGTGTTCCCGGGCCGAGCCAGGAGTTCAGAACAACACCCACCGGAGACTATGATTAGAACAGACTTGTGTCCTCCTCCTCCTCCTCCTCCTCCTCCTCCTCCTCCTCCTCCTCCTCCTCCTCCTCCTCCTCCTCCACCACCTCCTCCTCCTCCTCCTCCTCCTCCTCCTCCTCCTCCTCCCTCCCCTCCCTCTATGTCCCGTATGGCCCCGACACCCCCAGGCGCCGTTGCCGGACCCTGCTCGCCGGGAGCTGCCTGACGGGCAGCCGGATGGGCTGCTTGTTGAACTTCTCCATGATCTCCTTGATGCGCGACAGGTTGGTGCGGCCCAGCGTGAAGTCGCACCGGCTGGCGCCCATTTGGTAGCCCACCTCGCACATTTTCCTGGTGATGCTGTAGCCGTCCGCCTGGGCCGTCACCTGGTACTCCCCGGGGTTCAGCAGGCGCCAGTAGTCGCCGTCCGTCGCTGTACACGGCAGAAAGCAAAGCGGAGAATACTTGGACTAGGCCTACAGTTCATACAGAGTTCACACTGTTGGCACGTTACACGACTATATAGGGGAAATTAAAGTACATCACGTTTAAAAAACACATGATATCCAATAAACGGAGCATAATCATTTTGAAAAAGACCCAAAACTTCAACATTGAACAACTTAGTCAGACTACAAAATCTGAAATATTTAGAATAGGTTTGCTTTTCTCAAGAACAACTACAATCTGAATAAAACAGACACACACGCACACACATGCACACACACACACACACATGGGCACGCACACACACACACACACACACACGGCTTAAGTATTCCTTATCTTATTTTTTCATCAGATCAAATGAGTGAAAATGTATCATATTGTCATTACCCATAATGTTATAAGTAACACATACATGATTTTTTTTGTTTAGTGATTAGTTACTTAGGTAATATGTTGAAAAACGCTTTTTCAAGTTCAAGTCAACTCAGACAAAAATAGTTGACAGAACACAGCAACAACATGCTAGTCCCACCACTTCATCACAGAACCTCTCCAGTGGCAATGAGAAGTTGGAGACGCACACCGTTCTCACACCGTTCTCACTAGACGCTCTCACACAGCCGCGGCTGTTTTAGGCATTTTAAAAATAGCTCTGGTTTGTTATGTTGAATATACCTGCCATGTCTCTCTGTATGCACGCGGGGTGCAAATATAAACTATGTGTGGGTGAGTGACGAAGGGTGTGTGTGTGTCTGTGTCTGTGTGAGTGACAATGTGTGTGTGTGTGTGTGTGTGACAATGTGTGTGTGTGTCTGTCTGTGTGCGTCGGTGCCTGCGTGTGTGTGTGTGTATGTGTGCACACGCAGTTGTGTGTGTGTGTGTGTGTACGTTTGCATGCATGTGTGTCACTCCCTTTGATTTACTCGCCAGGCTGACAACTCCACTCCCATCATGCCCCACGTCATGCCCCACGCCCACGCCATCCCTCAGCGTCGCCGTGACGACAAACCAAATACCCTGACAGGTTTTGTCACGCAGTGGCACGCGGTCGATGGTGATGTCATCAGGTCCATCAGGTCCCCTGACCCTGTAGTCTCAAAAGTGAACGATGGGAGATAGGGAGATGTGTGTGTGTGTGTGTGTGTGTGTGTGTGTGTGTGTGTGTGTGTGTGTGTGTGTGGGTGGGTGGGGGAGGGTGGGATGGAGGGTGAGGTACATCGTGTTCCCATGCAATTTCAAAGCCCTGACTTTACTCGAAAAGCAGTGGACAAAATAAGCGAAGTGATACATAATCGTCAGCATAAAGTGTCCCTTTCACTGCTGCTGCAGAGACAAAGCACAGGAACTGGCCATCTGCACAAAGTCCCACGAATGATAATGACTAATGTAGCGGTGGACATTCGATTTCACGCTCTAAGTGCAAAGTCATTCTGTGTCCCGTTGCTGCATGTTCTTTGGATTAAGGTTTGATACAGATTGCCTTGAGGATGTGTGCTTGATAGCTAAACTAGAACTAAAACTAAACCCCGGGAAAGCCCATGTATAAGTGTATAAATCTGGGTTTTTAGTGATTCTCTCAGTATCTCTCAGGCCTTAGGTTCTGTTTAGTTCTGGCAGCTTTGATGACAAACTATATAGGTCAGCTACATCTGCATAGTCAGGAGGATGCACCGACCCAATAGGCGATGATCACAGGCAATACAATGCTTGCGTCTAGGATCACAGAATACACAATCAACTAAATCCCTTTCATTACTTTCACTTTCAGACTAGTGTTACTGTTTATAGTTTCATTATATTATACAGATTATATATCAGATTTTATATCAGACCAAATGAGTGTGTGTGTGTGCATGTGTGTTCATATAATGTATGTGTGTGTGTTTATTTGATGTATATATGTGTGTGTGTTTATATAATGTATATGTGTGTATGTATTTAATGTATATGTGTATGTGTGTGTGTGTGTGTGTGTGTGTGCAGCCTGTGTGACTACCAGTGCGTATGTCGTGGCCGATGCCCTCCACAGAGATGACAGCGTTGGCGATGCCCTGACCACGCAGGTCCTTCACCACGCCCTTGATCCCACGATGCACCTGCAACATGGACCACGTCGTCCACCCAGTACAACGTTAGACACATTATAATAAATACATTGTGGTATAACATGCTATAGGTTATTTAAGCAATGAGCCGCAAGAGGCTGTGGTTTACAGTGATTTTAGAACAGCTAAAACCCTTCTATCTGTTCTGTCACTGTAGATCACAGCCTCGAGTGGCTTATTGTGTTACTAAAATGGTTACTATGGACTAAAGGTAAGATTTCACAAAATAAACATAAAATGATAATTAATAATAGCGATCATTTCTTAAAAAACATAATTCTTCCGCCATATAGGCACATTAATACTAAATTGAATTGTTATGCGGTCACAGGTGTGTGAGTGTTTTACAACGGCTTCGAGCCAATCAGAATCAAAGACTGCAACTATTCATTTTATAAACCACATTATAACATAACTGAAAAGGCGACTACTGTATTGACACACAATTATATAGGCCTTGTACATTGGATTTTTGTTTTTTTTGTTGGCGATACTCTGCCATATTGAGAGGACTCAAGAGAGTAGTGCTGTAAAATCCTAAATCAACGTAAATATACCGTAACCTAGGCTGATGAAAACTTTTGTGTTTTGCCACGTCTCGCATGAGAAACGCTGTGGCAGTTTCAAACACAACAATGTCTTCCCATACGAAGGGTCCATCTATTACACAAATCATCACACAAATCACGTCACAATTAATTACTAAACGATGACCAAAAACACATTACTACTAACATAATGACATTCCAGTGCTCCTATGCTTCCAAAATGGTGGTGGACATTTGGATGTGATGTCGCGATGTGCAAGTCCTATACGTAGGTCATGGTAATGAGAATGTAGAAATATTTGGTGCGTCCTGGGCCAAAAGTACAATGGCTACAAAACGCTGACATGGTGCCCAAAGAAGGCTTTTGCAGACATTGACACGGTGTTGATGTTTATGTGTGTGTGTGTGTGTGTCTTCTTCTTCTGTACCTGCTCCATGAAGACGAGCAGAGACTCGCGGTTGTTCTCCCACTCCTCCGGCAGCTCGCTTTCGTGAGGGAACTTGTCACAGCCCACGTACATAGACAACTCCAAGCAGTTGGTGTGCAAGTAGCTGAAGTCATTCATACCTGCCAAACACGAGAGACAGAGATGAAACCCTCGTCCTGACAGTATGTTGGAGGGAATGGGGAGGAGAGGTAGCTTGATATGGCCCTGTTTTGTTCCTGTATGATGTGGTTAAAAAGTAAAACGTAAAAAGTAACAACATAAACATTGTTTACCTGTTCACATACACAGCAAAATAGTTGACAATATCAGAGGCGACAGTGTTTATTCTTCGTGAAGCTACATGCCAGCACATAACCAGGGGATTAAAAACATTCTCTGTTGTTGGCCAAGAGACAGAGTAGAGGTCAGGGGTCAAATATTGAGATTGTTACTTTGATTAAGGGCTATACAAATCAAATGTACTTGACTTGAAATATTAGCATGCTTCTTTTTTTCTTTCACCTGTTTATTTAAATTATACAGAGTATGACCTTCAAAACAACATTTTGAGATATGAGATATGCCCAGCATATTAATTTGTATCAGATGCCATTCTAAACAAGTCAACTGAGATCCATTACAGTATACTGTATAATATATAATAATTCAAAGGCAGGATATTACATTAAAACTATATGTCCTTCGTCTAACATTTCAGAACCAAAATTGTGCTAACTGTAAGTGCATTGCCATTAATATAGAGTTGTGTAAAGCCGATTTTAATAATAGACAATAATTGACAATAATTAACAATAATTGGCGATAATTTACAATATTTTGCAATATTTGATGATTATTTACAATATTTGATCATAATTGGCAATCATTTGATCATAATTGGCAATCATTTACAGTATTTCGCGATATTTGAGGTATTTCTGGTATTGTCTGATATTATCCTGGCACTCACTGCCTGCGGCGGTGTGCCAGGAGGCCCCGTTGATGGTGCCGTCCTCCTTGGCGAAGTCCTCGGTGTGACAGACCCGGCGGCTGGCGTCGGCCATCAGCCGGTGGGTGGAGGCGTAGGAGAACGCCAGCCAGCGGAAGACGTGGTCGTCGGGGGTGGGGCTCGACTCCTTGACCGCCCCCTGGGTGCGCGTCCGGTCGTACGGGAAGGTGACCACCAGCTCCCCCCCCTGCAAGTTCCCGCCCAACACAAAGGGCAGCTTCTCCATCCATGCCACCAGCGCCCGCGTCTCCATGGCAACCTGGACGCGACACCACACAGAGACGCAGAGAGAGAGAGAGAGAGAGAGAGAGAGAGAGTTGGCGGACCCACAACAGACAGCGTTATAATTTTAGAGTTAGAGCTAGTCTAAGCCATTAACAACAGTTTCTCTGCCATGTTCTCTAAGAAGGACTATTGGTGCGTGTCGCTGATTAAAAATACCACACATATCAAACTATAGTTACCACCAGTGTGAGTTCTCATAGGTCTATGTGCAAACGTACTCATTTAAAACTGTTTGTATTCTGAGAAGTGCAGGCAAATGGCTTTTCGAGATTCGGTTGCATGAACGGGGCAAAAATAAAATAAATGGTAGTTATAATTAGGAGCAGGAGGGAGGATGGAGGACGGGGTGATGAAAAATTAATTCTTGTAGGACACTTCTTCAAGCAAAGTATTTGATTTAATGGAGCATGATCATGGGAAGACACTGTGAGCATTAACCAAGCGTCTTCAGAGAGACAATGGGTGAACATGATTCTTATGGGGAAACTTTCACATTGTGGGCAGTAACAACAAAGGAAACAAAAGGTGAGGGGAGTGACCATCATGGAGGGTTAAGGAGTGGCCATGGCTGTAGCCAGCCATGTCAGGAGAGGCCAAGATAATTTCCAATACACTATGGGGGGAAGTGGATATGTCTGCAAGGATGCAAGACATATCCACTAAAGGAACCTTAAGAAGTCAGGAGATTGGCATGGCCTCAGTATCAGACTTCGTGGCTACAACTACAAAGGCTTTTTAAACAAACTAGTAGCAAAGAACCAAGGTTATATAATTTGTTGTTATATTATTATTAGGATCCACTTTTCCACGACACAGGGGACGGAGCTTTTCACAGCATCCAGAGCAGCAGATGAGGAAACGCAGTGCTGTTTATATCTCCACAGCAGCAGCAGCGGTAGCAGTAGCTATTCTAGAGACCCTGTCTGTGTGTGTGTGTGTGTGTGTGTGTGTGTGTGTGTGTGTGTGTGTGTGTGTGTGTGTGTGTGTGTGTGTGTGTGTGTGTGACTCACCCGTGGCTCCCAGTAACGTCAAAACACACGTGGGACAGAGCTCAGAATAGACATGCTTGGTTTTAAATTAGCTCGCAGCCACTCCGTCACTAACACGCCCCGGTCGCCCCAAAATAGAGCAGAGGATGAGTCTGGCATGGCGGTGGGTTTAGCTCTCCCACACACGTCAGACTCTTTTGATCACGAGAACTAGAACAAAACATTTCACGGAGAAGAAGCGGTACTTTATGAGATCAGATAAGGGCAATGACTCCTCTTAAAAGCAGTGGCTTCAAAAACTGGTTGCACAAAATATTACACGTGACAAAGATCAGAATGTTTTCTATGATTTCTATGATCGATTATCTATGTCTATGATTCTATGTTTTGTATTAGTTTTTTGTTTTTTGACGGCTTTTTCAGGTTTGTCGTGTATAGGGTCAAACCTCATAATGTGTATAATAGAATAAAACAGACTGCAGGGTCCATCTATTACACAAATCATCACACAAATATCATCTGTGAATCGGTTTCCCTGTAATCCTCACCATTTCCATTTCCATTTCATTTTCATTTTGCGTGATACATAGTCTCACAAATCAGAATTTAGATTAATATCTAAAGTCTGATGGCAGACAAGCTCAAATCTGGGTGAACGGGGCGTTTCACTTTCATTCACTTCGTATTTGTTTTGACCAACCATGTTGCTGGAGGCCGGGATCTGTAAGCACGTAATTCACAAACACAAACTCGGCCAGCACTAGTAAACTGTAAAAAAGTGTATTCAACTTTTTCAACTTATTTTCACTATCATCCACTCGCACAAATAAGAATATCTCCGTAACAAAACCGGAAAAAGGCGTACCTCCACCCCTCACGGTGGTTGGTTTCCGGCCCAGCCTCTGTGCCGTCTCCCCCACAGAAGTTCTGCTATAACATAGTTGGACTGCTGGATCCGAGAATACGTGGGACATAACTAAAAAGAAAGTCTGAGGGCTGTCTCAAGAGTCGAGTGACTCACAGCAAGAGCTGCGATATACACCCAGGAGCACTGACCGTGGAATTTTTGGCCAGATACCACTCTGGGATGGGGATGTGGTGGTTATACATCTTGCGAGGGATCCACTTCTTGACCTCCGCCTCCCACAGTATGGAGTTGAGGTCGGGGAAGTTGTGGTGGATGTCTATCCCGTCTTGGCTCCAGCGCCCCAGGGACCAGCCACAGAGCTCTGACCCCTGCAGTACAAACACAAACACAACAGAAAGGACAGCCGCTTGGGAAAAAAAAAACGATGGAGAGTAAAGCGGCTTAAACAAAATATATATATTCGTGGATTAATCTGATACTTGATTAACTGTAGACATTCGCTTAATCAGGAATAACTTTAGCTACTCTAATGTCTTCCATTCATGTATCAAATATGAATATTTGGCTTGATCACAATCCATTCTTTTATTAAAAATGGTGTGTATTTTATGACCTGCCAGACGACTGGGCAATATTATGTATTATGTAAAGTAGTTGTCGGCTCCAAGAGCAAGAATTTAATTCCTGGTAATGATGTTACATTGTTATCACGTATATGACAACACACATGAAACTTGAAACAATAATTCAATATTAATGTTCATTGTCTTTCTGTGACATCACAGGATGTCACAGGACATGGATAGCACAGCCTAGTATGGATATCATAGTTCATAGTGTTCATAGTTCATAGTGTTCATGTGTTTCAAAAGTGTGTTTCAGTGAAAAGCATTTTTTGGTGAAAGCTTTCACACACACTTAGCGGTTGCCGTGCGTCTATTTTAGCTTCATTTAGAGTGTGTGTCCGTCACCCTTTAAGATGACACGTCCCGGGAGCCCAGCAGCGAGATGCACCGCAGCACTCACCCTGCCCACCTCCACCTCACTCATTTAGTTTGAGACCCATTTTTAGCTCTGAACGCTTTTTTTTTTTTTTCAAACACCTGCCGAGTCACGCACGTGATAAAAAGGTCCATGCGATGGGGGTCTGGGGGGGGATTAAAGGTCACCAGTGGTCATCTTGCAGACCTACCACTTGAAAGGCTTTCTCGTACCCATCTGGGTTGACAGACGGCAGCAGGTGGATCCTGGTCTCGTGCACCAGGTGCCGTATCCGCGGGTTACCGGAGCGATATTCCAGACACATGAACTGCATCAGCAGCAGCAGCAGCTCCCGGCCCAGCGCCTCGTTACCATGGGAACCGGCGGCGTAGCGGAACTCTGGCTCACCTGCGTCCTCACACCCGTGTGAGGAGAAGAAGAGCGTTTGGCCGGGGGTTTGGTTAATATATACCGCCATCCTCCTCCTTTCTTTATCCTCCATTTTGCTGGTCTAGGACAGTGGTTCTCAAACTATTCCTACAAATGTACCCCCTCTAATATATTCTTTCAGCCATGTACCCCTTTTACCAGCACAAACAAATGAAAACGAAGTATGTGCATGCTATTTAGTGTGTTTTATTTCTGAAATACAAAAAGGGGACATATTTATATTTTCCCTATTCTTTTCATAGTAAATGTAGAACTGTACTAAAAGATTGGGCAGTACATGACCAATGGTTTACAATGACTTGTTTTAAGCTTTGGTAAACCAGCCAAAAACAACCCAAAGTAGGCTACTCGAATAGAGAAGTATTGTATTGATAGCCTATTGTTTATGATCGGCCATTCCTGCTTATGGTATAAAGTCAATAGACCCCCATGTCTAGCGAGGTCTCGTAACATCTCAAAATGAATAATCATCAGAAAGCTAGAAACTTTGTCATTTCAAAATCTATTAATATAATTTAAAAATCCTATTTTTTGAAAACGGGGACATTTCCGGGGACAGGTTGACACCAGAAACGGGGACGGTCCCCAGGAAACGGGGACGTCTGGTCACCCTATTGTTCTAGGATGTTCTAGAGGTTCTCACCAAGTTCATGCTCCCCCGGGTTGTCCGATATCTCGATGGCGTACAGTTTGAGGCCGTTGTGGCTCTTGCCAATGTTGTAGATGCGCGTGATGTTGGGACACATGTCGTTCACCACCTTCATGAGCTGTGAGAAGATAACCGAGAAACATTCAGTCATTCATCGTAAAGTAATTTTCTCGTTAAGGCAAACGGCCGGCCAAATGGGTGGTTCTCCCCCCTAACAAAAACGGACATGAAAATGGTGTCCTGGGCTTCAAATTAAGCACATGACGCTGTTGTTTTTATGTTAACCTAATTAAGTCTGTATTATTGAGACAGCTTGGCAGTGAAAAAGCAAGGCAACATCAGCGAGACAATGTCAGAAACCTGGCTGAATAACAGTAGTAGTAATTATGAGAACAGGCTTATGGGAGCAGCTGTTCCCAAATACAGCCAATTTACACGCCATCCTTCACACCAAGGTAGACGAACCAGGAAACCAAGAGGGAGATTGCCGGGAAACGGAGACCAATATCAACACCAGGGCAACAAAAAAAAAAAAAGGTTTTGTTGATGCGTTAAACTGCTTGGAAAGTCATTCATCAGTCAGGAGTGATGAGCTTTTAATTAGCAACTTGTTTAATCCTATTTGTTTTATTATTCTAGAGCTCGCAGTTAATCAAACATCTGTTTCTCCTCACAAAACTAGAGAGGTACGTGGCAGAGAGGCGAAATGTTTTTCCAAGCTCAAAAGGATGGCTCTTCCCTGGGTAATTACACATGGCTCGTGTCAGCGGGAACCATCAAAGATATTTTGTGCGCCTTCATTTCACCGTGCACAGTGCACCTCTTAATCACCACTTAAAGATGCTTCTCCCACTACGAAACACAGAGCTAATTTGTTCTACTGCCGGTTTATTAGATTCAGTGGTATTTGTTCAAAGCGTTTTTTCCGCGATACCTTTGCGCTCCAATCTGTTCAACTGCTCCAACGTTTCCCTCACCGCTCTCTGTATGCTTTATGACTACGCCTCGTAAATGTCCGCTGCGTGGAAAAGACCGGCGTCTACAAGACCTTCAAATGTTATCAGGGATGCCGCGTATTTTCTGAAAGGAAAACCGGAAAAGATTTGTGTGAAAACCAGTGAAACATCTGCACCTTGGGGAGAACATGATATAAAGGGATGTCCCTGTACTCCCTGTGGAGGCCTCGTCTACATTATTGTAACATATGGACGAGGGAGACTGCAGGATTGTGCGAAGGGAGCTGAACAAAGGAGATATGTTGCCAGGGTGCAGATAACATAGAAATTAAATGTCACGTGCAGCCTGGGTTATAAAAATAGTCCCCCTCCACACATCACACACTATACAGTACTCCAGAAATGACAGCTAACCTGTACAGTGTGAAGGTCAGGTGTCATATAGGACCTACATTGAGTTCCATTCATGAACAACTTTAGTAGAGTTGTGTTGTTAAGATCCATTATAAGCCTAATTATTAATAATAATGCAATACATTGATTGAAAATCAATGTATTGCAGAAGATAATAAGAATTAGTAACATGAAATAGTTACTAAATGCAAGCAAGTCTGTAAGTAAATCCAAACAAGGTTATTTGGAAGGGTGCTTTAATTATCCATCATCTAAAAACAAAGGTGTGTTTAAACACTTTACCAAGGGAACAACACATTTCCATATATAGTTTATCATACTGCCTGCCTGAGCTTACTTTGTAAAAGAGGGCAGTTTGGGAGGAGTAAAGGAGATTAGGATTCACAACACTTCCATCGTTCAGACACTAGAGTCTTCCACTGACAAATACAGCTGTCCCCCTCCTCGGTACAGACACGCCACTGTTTGTTCCACGCAGGAACAGGAATAAGTAATGATACTGCCCCAGCCTTCGCCCAAAGACGCTCATTTCCACAACCTTGGGGAGAAGAAAAAAAACCCCTTGTGTTTTGTTGTTTGTTCCTGCAGATGACAAACCCTTTAGATGGACCCGATGTACACTTGTTTTTGTGTGTGTGTCAGATGCAATACAAGATGGCCGTGTTTGGTCACTTTAGTGAAACGACTCCAAACACCCCTGATGAATAAATCATGAGTCAACGCGTAGACCTTTTTTCCCCTGGTATCGCCCTCCGTGTCTTTTGCATGCGTACCTGTCTCATATCCTTATAGCTGTGGTGTCTGAAGTCCAAGTTGTCTGTCGTTGTGACTTCATTCCGTCTGTGGTAATAGTTATTGGGATCTGCAGAGGAATACCCAGAACCATATAAGATCACAGACACTGTGTCTAGATTCTTTATTTGTCATTCCACAAGTACAAGTACCAGATGAAATGAGATCTCTGCATTTAACTAGCAGCACTAGAAGCCACAGTGCAGCACCAGTGGGGACCAACTCCAGGTCTCCTGCCGGTGCCTTGGGCAGGAGTATTAACCTAATATGTATGTCTCATGGTGAGGGAGGAAACCGGAGCACCCCCATTCCACTACTTACAGCAAGGTCTAAGCTGGGTTTGAACCCAGGACATTCTGGCTGTGAGGACCTTCTGGCTGACTGTCAAATACTAATGCTATTAATGTATTTGTTTTTGCCAGCAACTCATGAGCACATGGTTGCGGCACAAGAGCCCATACAAACCCTTCACCTGGCATGGGACAGCCAAGGATCTCCACTCTCATGCAGATACTGCCCCCTCCGTACCAGGAACGAGGGTTGATCCGAATGTACCGAGCAACCATCGGCACCGGGAAGATGTTCCGCACTGGGATCTCCTTCTCCCTGTTGCCAGTGAAGATCTACTGAGACAAACACAATGTTCGATATGAATATCAACCATATTCATACTAATCATTTCATAACATATATAAATCATGATGATTTGTTTTTTGTTTTTAAATGTTTTAAGGTCACCTTTATTGATATTTAGTTTTTCTTTTATTCCTGCATTTAGGCTTTTTTAATACACTAAAATCTATAAATCTATTTAAATATTTAAGTGTTTTAGATGCAGGTCATCACGAGAGGTCAAAGGTCACGCACGGTAGCGTGTCGATCTTCACTCTGATTGGTGAACAGCAAGGAGTCAACAAGGACTAGAATGACGGTTCTTTAAATGACAGTGTGTGTGTGTGGTTCATGTGAATCCTTGAACAGACAGCGAAGGCCTCTACAGTGCCAGAAGAAAGAGTGGAGCAAGCACTCTGGAAAGCATCCACAATGTTCCCCTGTCCATCTGTTTCGAGGGGATCATCAATATTTACTATTGCTTCTCAGTCCATTAAGCTGCTGAAGAGGACCAAGAATCTCCTCTTGTAATTGCCTTCACAGAATAATTCCTCCCAGCTTAACAGTTGGAGGACAACAACACACAGGCAGGTTTCTTAATCAGTGCCTTGTTTACAGGGATAATGGATAACAGTCGTTCGGCTCAAAGGGAATCTTTTGGGGCTTATTGTATCGAGTATTGTGGTTGGCATATGCTGGCGCAGTTATAGTTAGAAAGGACGTTTTACGAAATACACAAAAACAAAACACAACTGTAAATGGATATGAAATAAAGAAACAGAGAAATAAAATAGACAATTTACAGAATAGAAATCTAAGATGTAGTGAAAGTGTATGTGTGCATGTGTACAAAGGTTATGTACACGTGTATGTGTGTGTGTGTGTGGGGGGCTGTCTTCTACTCACCAAGTCTTTGGAGGCATTCCTCAGCGTCACCCAGGTGTGGCTGTCATTGCTCACCATCACCTTGTAGGAGGTCACCCAATCACTCCTGCAGCCAACCAGGAGAGCACAATAGAGACCCCAAAAGTATTACCCCCAAATTTACACATTTACCCCAAAATGTATCGAACATTACCCCAACATTATTTAATAATTATATTCCACTATTTCCCAATAAGCAGGTAATAAAGAGCTGGTAATTTCTTTAATACATTTACAGGATAATAATACAAAGTTGAAATTGATATACATGATTACAAACGCTTTATTTCCAGGTCTGCAGTTTCTTGGTAAGTAGGTAATAATTAGCATGTACATTTTTGGAAATTTCTTAAAAATTACCCCAACATTTACCCCAAAATGTATTGAAAATTACCCAAACATTATTTAAGAATTATATTCCACTATTTCCTCATAAGTAGTTACGGTAGCCTACAGTTTTTCACAATCGCTTATACTCTGTATGTATGAAACTGTATGTATGAACCAAACACCCTAAAAAACCATTACATTAGCTACAGTGTGCGAAATACCCATCAATATTCGGGGGGGTCCCCATCTCCCGATTGTTGCGCAATATCGATCTAAATTTTCTCATGCAGTAGGCCTATAGCATACTTAACGCCTATTATCGCACACTTTCTGGTTTATCATACGATTGCGACCAGCAACAGATAAAAGAAAGGATAAAGGTTATCATACAAGACAGGTATTTAAGCTACAAGTATGACAAAAATGTACACCTTACTTATCAATATAAAACACTGTAGAACATTTATGTGTCCATTTCAGCATGGAACACTCACCGGCGCGACAAAAAACCTTCAAAGTGGCCGCGTGCGATAATGGGGCTACATGAGTCGACCCCAGTATTATCATAGATAATTTTAACCACGTTCATTTCCGCGGAAAAAACGACTTGTTCATGGGAAAGTAAACATAAATGTGATCAAGAAACTGGTATTTTAAGTAAGTGAATATGTTGCGTTCTTCTAAAATTACACTTTGAACATAGAATTTCCCCACAACTCGCACGATAATAGGCGCCAGTACGCAAACATTACTATATTTCATGGATGCAAGCCGAGATAATCATTCTAATAGCCTACATGACAAACACACACGCACACACTTAACAATTTTGGATGCACGTTGTTTTATAACAAGGAGAGGCAAAACTGAAATAAGCATTTGACAAAACATCCTTTTACAACAGTGAAAAATCATTAAAAACACTTAACGAGAGCAAGTGTGCGGACATTACTCTCTTTTTCATTTGCATACGTGCACAGGACTGGCTGGCTCCGCTTGGCAAAAAATAGTACAAATTTGTGAATAAATGTTTTTAATTCTGAATAGTGGACATGGTGAGCTTAAACACATTGAACTGATCATTAGTGACAATAAAATATGTTTTTTATACGTGCACAGGACTGGCTGGCTCCGCTTGGCAAAAAATAGTACAAATTTGTGAATAAATGTTTTTAATTCTGAATAGTGGACATGGTGAGCTTAAACACATTGAACTGATCATTAGTGACAATAAAATATGTTTTTTATTTTATTTTCGGCAAAATTTGAGACCCCCCTCAAATTTTGCTTTTGAGTCTTTCAGGGGGTCTCATGGGTTAATCGGGGGGGTCGAGCCCCCCCAAGCCCCCCTGTATTTCGCACACTGATTAGCTACCAACACAGACTCTTTTGACCAATGTATAAGCACCATTCACCTGTTTTCACACAAATTGCAGATTTGTTCAACCTATTTTGCAAAACCCTAAACCTTATCTATAAAGCACAGTAACAATTAGTAATCCATAAAGGATGGCCATGCCAGAAGCTACCATTCCAGAACCTCACATCCTCAAAAGGAAACAAACACAACACAAGGTGATACAGAAAATAAAATGTTTATTGAACAGGTACATTACTCTGTAGTTTCATAAAACAGATAATGGCTAACAGTAACCCAACGGCTATCTGTCTGACGATGATCTAGCATCTGGCAGGTTACAGTGTAGCCAGTGGATACCCGGATAACGACTTCCTCTTCCGTACATCGGTCATTACAGTCAGATTAGCCACTTGAGATGCAAAAATACAAGACAAGACTGTGCACCGTCAACGCCTTCGCAAGACATCAAAAGACAGGAAAGTCTGGAAATAATCTGGTCGTAAACTTTGTATCTCAACTCCAACTCCATTCTCACGGCTCAAGTTGCTAATCGGACTGTAATAACCGAACCATGGAAGATGAAGTCGTTATCCGGATATCCGCTTGCACCATAACCAGGCCAGAGGCTAGATCATCGTCAGACAGATAGCTGATGGGTTCCGAGATTAGTAATATTTTTAGCCAGAATCTGTTTAATGAATCTACAGAGTAATGGGTGTTTTTTGTACTTGTTCAATAAACATTTTATTTTCTGTATCACCTTGTGTGTGTGTTTCCTTTTGAGGATGTAAGGTACTGGAATGGTAGCTTCTGGCATGGCACTTTACCCAAGAAGTTAAGCTGGCATGATCAGCTGAAGTTAGGCAGAAACTAGTTGGAAATGAAGCTGCAACAACTCACTTCAATTTAGTGGCCTGCCCAGCAGGAGTTAGACAGAAACTAGTTGGAAATTAAGCTGCAAAAACTAATTTCAATTTAGTGGCCTGCCCAGCAGGAGTTAGACAGAAACTAGTTGGAAATTAAGCTGCAAAAAGTAATTTCAATTTAGTGGCCTGCTCAGCAGGAGTTAGACAGAAACTAGTTGGAAGTTAAGCTGGCATGATCAGCAGAAGTTAGGCAGAAACTAGTTGGGAATTAAGCTGCAACAACTCACTTCAATGTAGTGGCATGCGCAGCAGGAGTTAGACAGGAACTAGTTGGAAGGTAAGCTGGCATGATCAGCAGGAGTTAGGCAGGAACTAGTTGGAAGGTAAGCTGGCATGATCAGCAGGAGTTAGGCAGAAACTTGTTGGCAGTTAAGCTGTAACAATTCAGTTACACACCTGTTATGCAGAAGTTACATATACGGTTTGCATTTACAATTCACCCCCTACTGCCCTGAATATTAGATATAAATGAGGTCTGTATGTTAAGTAAATAGTATAACATAATTTTAAATTACTGATCTGATCTCTGGAAAATATATAGAAATCAGATTGAGTAAAGGGAAAGAACACTGACTCAAAATTGGATAGAAAATAAAACAAAATGTCATTGTCCTAAGGTGCTATGTAAACGGGTGATGGGTCGTCTACATCAGGCTGAGCTCAACCCTCAACTCTTCCATCATTGACAACAAAGCTAACCCCAGATTCTGTTTTGCCATGGATCTACACTCATTATCACAAGCAGGTAAGTACAACTTAGAGCCCTGCTCTTAGTGAATATCAAAACTGACCCCCTCTACACTATAATGTCCATGTAAAATAATGTAGGCCTAATTACAAAGGTTTATAATTCCTCTATATTTTGCATGTGAACCTAATTATGACTGATGATCAATTTACTTGGTAAAACTATACAAAATAAATTACCAGCTAATTATCAACTGCTTATTGGGAAATATAATAGAATTATACAATTATTTGATTGTAATTTCCAAGAAATTTCAAAGAAGTTACTTGCTAATTATCATCTAATTACCAAGAAACGGCAGACCTGGGAATAAAGCGTTTCATTAACTTAGTATTACTTTACTGGAAATGTATTAAAGACATTACCAGCTATGTATTACCTGCTTATTGGGAAATAGCGAAATATAATTATGAAATAATGTTGGAGTAATTTTCAAAAACCTTGAGGTAAATGGTAGGATAATTTGGTGGTAATTTCAAATACATTTCAAATGCGTTACTTGCTAATTATCACCTTCTTACTATGAAATTTGCGGACCTGTAAAATGAAGTGCTACCGAAATTAGCTTCAGCAGGGGGTACATTAGTGCTATAATGTAGCTTTTATTTACAAGCATGTGTAATACTAAAAGCTTAATTCAACAACAGCCAACAGATTAGGCTTGAACGTCACACCGGCACTGTGACAAATGTCACCAGTGTGACATTTGAAATACACGAGTGAATCGAAATACCAAATGTGTTAAATTATTTGGAAGTCTGGCCTCCACAGAGCGAGTACACAACCCACAGGTTTTCTAAAAAAAGCCATCGTCCGAACCTTGGCCGATGTTTCCGCAGTGCAAGCTACTGTTAATGATACTGGCTGTGCCGCAGGCCAAGTGAAGCGCATCTTCACACGGCGAGACGGGTCTGTGAGAAACTCCTCTCCTTCCTCGGTGAAACTCCTGCTGCAAACCCAGACCTCGGTCGACATCTCTCGTTTAACACACAAGCGCTGACTGATGTGGGAGAGGGGGTTTTGCGCGGAGGGCATGACGACACCGCGCGATAAAGACATTGCCGCTTGTTGAGCTTTTCCGCTCAGACAGTGATGCCGTGTACAAATTCCCAACCCTGCTAATTAAAGAAGTGTTATTACCAGAGCCCACTGGCAGGGCAGACAGCTACCAGCCCTACGGAGCTAATTGCTGAGGGAAACCCCCTCGTCTGAGCCGCCCAGGCATTGCTGTCTCCCTCCCTTACCCACCCACCCATCAGAGAATGCTGCAGGGCTAGAGATCCCCCCTTATACACCCACCATCACCCACCCACCTCCTCTCACTCTGTGCACTCTATACTGCGCTTTTCCTGAAGTATGTGCCACCCGTTCCAATTAAGGAGGACAAAAGGCCAGAGGATGTCAAATCTTATGCTGAAGATGACTCAGAGTGTATGCAGATTCTAAGGGGAGATGTGTACAAAGTTAGACGCTCCTCTTTGCTGAACAAAGGAGCATCTAACTTTGTACACAAATGGGTTCCTGATTCTCTTTATTTGAGTTGTGCGTAAATGTCTGCTGCAGTATTGGGCAATTTCTGAAACCCTTGAAGAAAATCGAATTTGGTTTCGGGTCAATGTTCACTGAGTTAAACAATGGACATTTGTAAAAGCCTCAGAAGGAAATTGAAATAGCCAACGACTGCTGTTGTCGTTAGTGAGGAGTAATGGTGATGCCTGCTTCAGTTGAGGGTATTATGGTCTGGCCAGCTGGGGTTAAGCCTCAGGTGCTGAACTAAGGAGAATTCAGTCTCCTTAAATGTGTGGGTGGTATAATTCAAGGTGAGAATGTGAGGTGTGTTTATGTATATGTGTGGGTGTGTGCATGTATGTGTGTGTAGTTATGTATGTAGTTATGTATGTATGTATGTATGTATGTATGTATGTATGTATGTATGTGTGTGTGTGTGTGTGTGTGTGTGTGTGTGTGTGTGTGTGTGTGCGTGCGTGTGTGGTTCTATGTATCTATGAGTGTGTGCTTGTTAGAGAGTGTGTATGCGTGTCTGCTTGCATGTTTGTGAGTCACGAGTCGCGTGTGCAGGTGTGAGGGGATTTTACATTTTAATACAGGAACCATCTCCACTAAACTGAGGTAGGAGTGGTGTGTGTGTACATGCATGGGTAAATCTAAACCTCAAATCTAAAGTCAGACCTCTCACTTAATGTGGGGGTGGACTGTAAATATTAAATATATCTATCTTGGCAGTATGCAAGCAATACTGCAAAATGCTTGAGATAAAAAAACAACAGACATGCCACTCGGCATTAACGAAGTGGTGAAAATAGCTGTATCCTCTTTTCTTTGCACCTGTCAGCTGAACATGATGAATGAGCCTGCTGCCTTTATTTATTATTTATTATTTATTTATTTATTTATTTTTAGTTTTTTTAGTTTTTGTAATGCAATGACCTTTCCAAGGCTGAATGACTCAATGCCACTGCATCCATCAAGAAACCGAAACCTCTCATTCAAAACATTTTCACATCAAATTTGATTCTGTTTGATACTGATACTGACAAAATCAGCATCAGCATCAATATTTCACAGAGGGATTGGATGAGCAGGTGGAGGGTGTGTGTGTGTGTGTCTGTCTGTCTGTCTGTCTGTGGGGAGGGGGGGTGGTTGCTACTCACGACCAGAGGGAGCTCCTGCCCTGCGTGACAACCCCCGTGAATTTGGTGAGCCTGCGGGCGTCCACCTCCAGCCACTGCCCGGGGTCTTCTCTCCCGGCGCACCAGCCTCCATCGTAGAGGTCGTCCTCGTAGAGGCCCGCCTGTCGGGGGAGGGGTTGAGGTGGAGGTAAAGGGGGAAACGTCACGTAAAAAAGGTCTGCTTCTCATACGTGAGTTGCGAAGAAATTGCCGTCTGCAAAATCGGAAGAAACGGAAAAATGTTGCAGGCCGCGTTTTCTTTTCACGATACGCTTATGAAGTATTCTCCTGTATATTACAAAATAGCCGAGTGTGGCGGTTCCCCTTTAAGGTGTTCATCACGTTAAAATCCTGGGCTTGCTGACAGCAATCACGAGACAAAATTGTATCAGCACTGAGTAGCAGTAGTATTGAGATTTTATAAGACGTAGGCCTACTACTTGGCAAGCAGATGAACCCCCTATGACGTCCACTGATAAGGACAGGCGTAACACGCTTGTGAGGCCATTTAGTATAATATAACACACACTAGAAGACAGTCCTGTGTTAACCGAGATTGGCTGAATCATAGTCGCCTTGTTCAAGGGAATGATTAAGCGCCATCTGGGAGCCAGCGAAGCTGAGTTATAGGAGCGGCTGCTACGGCTAAATCTTTCCTTTGGGTCAGCACTGAAACACTATAACGGCTCTCTTCTGTGCAGAACAGTGCTCAGCGGCCGTAGCATAGCATAGCTTAGCCTAGCCGTAGTGTATTTACTTTTGTTTTCCTTTGATGATACATTTTGGCGAGGCTGTTGAAGGGTGCATTTTGAAAACGTTTGCTTGGCATTAGGTAGGCTAATATACCAGCTGAACAAAAAGCGCAACCGCACATATACACTCACCAGCCACTTTATTAGGTACACCTTGCTAGTACCGGGTTGGACCCCCTTTTGCTTTCAGAACTGCCTTAATCTAGCCTAGAACTCTAGACACCCCCTAGCGGCAGCAAATTTATTTGGCAGCTAGTGTAGGTCTAGCACAGCTCCGTCCGCTTTTTGGTGCTGGAAACACCAAGTGTGTCTTGTATGTCTGACCAATCACAGCGTGAGGGGCGGAGTCGAAAGCCGGGCTACCATGACGACAGAAATGCGACGGTTCTGTGTTAGAGGTAAACAATGGCTGCTGCTGGCGAACGGTTGTCTTTCCACTCGGCTTTGGCCGCGACTCTTCAAGACTTTAAGTTAACATTTTATTTGAGAAAAGAAAAAAGAACGGCACTGAAGTCTTTCCTCGAAAATAAATATTTATTCTGAGTTTTGATTAATTACGTAGTCAGAGCCGTCGCTCTGACTACGTCACCTTCTTCGTTGCTCTGATTGGTTGTAGCGCTATCCTATTGCGTGCAGAGGGAACTTGAAAGACAACCGTTTATCCCGCCCACACTGCCAATGGAGCTGCGCCAGACCTTACATCTTTCTGATGTAGGTCTGGCTTGCCAGGCTAGCCTTAATCCTTAGTGGCACAGATTCAACAAGGTACTGGAAACATTCCTCAGAGAGTTTGGTCCATATTGACATGATAGCATCACGCAGTTGCTGCAGATTTGTCGGCTGCACATCCATGATGCGAATCTCCCGTTCCACCACATCCCAAAGGTGCTCTATTGGATTGAGATCTGGTGACTGTGGAGGCCATTTGAGTACAGTGAACTCATTGTCATGTTCAAGAAACCAGTCTGAGATGATTCGCGCTTTATGACATGGTGCGTTATCCTGCTGGAAGTAGCCATCAGAAGATGGGTACACTGTGGTCATAAAGGGATGGACATGGTCAGCAACAATACTCAGGTAGTCTGTGGCTTTGACACGATGCTCAATTGGTACTAATAAGCCCAAAGTGTGCCAGGAAAATATCCCCCACACCATTACACCACCACCACCAGCCTGAACCGTTGATACAAGGCAGGATGGATCCATGCTTTCATGTTGTTGACGCCAAATTCTGACCCTACCATCCGAATGTCGCAGCAGAAATCGAGACTCATCAAACCAGGCAACGTTTTTCCAATCTTCGATTGTCCAATTTTGGTGAGCCTGTGCGAATTGTAGCCTCAGTTTCCTGTTCTTAGCTGACAGGAGTGGCACCCGGTGTGGTCTTCTGCTGCTGTAGCCCATCCGCCTCAAGGTTCGACGTGTTGTGCGTTCAGAGATGCTCTTCTGCATACCTCTGTTGTAACGAGTGGTTATTTGAGTTACAGTTGCCTTTCTATCAGCTCGAACCAGTCTGGCCATTCTCCTCTGACCTCTAGCATCAACAAGGCATTTGCGCCCACAGAACTGCCGCTCACTGGATATTTTCTCTTTTTCGGACCATTCTCTGTAAACCCTAGAGATGGTTGTGCGTGAAAATCCCAGTAGATCAGCACTCTCTGAAATACTCAGACCAGCCCGTCTGGCACCAACAACCATGCCACGTTCAAAGTCACTTAAATCACCTTTCTTCCCCATTCTGATGCTCGGTTTGAACTGCAGCAGATCGTCCTGACCATGTCTACATGCCTAAATGCATTGAGTTGCTGCCATGTGATTGGCTGATTAGAAATTTGCGTTAACGAGCAGTTGGACAGGTGTACCTAATAAAGTGGCCGGTGAGTGTATATCGACAGACTGTAATATCCTCACATAGCCACAAGGGGACAGGAATAAATACATGAGCTGTAATATCTACACATAACCAATAGGGAATAGAAATAAATATATAAGTTGTATTAACCGCACCTGGCCACCAGATGGCGGCACACATAATACACTGGGGGCGGCGTTCAACACTAGCCAATCAGAGCATAGTATGCGTCATAGAGGCCACGCCTGCCCAGGTACTACCAAACTACAGATCCGGGGGGAAGCCAGAAACCCCAGGCAGCGTATCTGTTAAGATATCCAGCTAAGGGTCGCTCCACGCGCGTGACCTATACAATACCCCTCCTTTTGCTTCATAGATAAATACCTAAAGCTAAACAAATAAAGTGAGTTAAAAGCGATCCTGTGTCGGCGGCCTTCTTCCTCAACGAACACATCACAGGTCCAGGTTTTGTGTTCTCCAATGGTCCGATTTGAGGGAAAAAAATCTCAACGTGCGAATGAAGCAGTACTCTCTTACATTAGGAAATGGCTGAACGTGACGCTCACTCTTTAATAAGCATAGCCCTTATTTATTAAAATACCACTAAATGTAGCTAACTTCCAGTTGCATTTTTTTGCATATCCACTTGAATTGATTGGTTTTAGTTCTTCAGCAATACCTATAAACTACTGGACACCGCAGTAAGCAGTTTTATCAATTAAAGTAAGCAACTTAGACCTATGTCTAAATATGTGTTACACGCAAAAAATACAAGTTAAAGTAGGCCTACAAGCAATGCTTAGCAAATGGTGGTTCAACTAATTTCCCTTGAAAAAAGCTTCCTTTTTACAAACATGAACATATCTGTAAATTCAGTGTGTCAGCTGAGCCTTTTGTTTAAGCCAGATATTAGTGCCTTTCGTTGTTGGCACTACTTGTGAATATATAGGCTTCTGTATCCAACTCATTACATCTTAACTAGACATTTAAGCTATATATACCCTCAACTGTTTCCTAATAGTTTATTTACAACTTTGCCTGCGGAGAGTGAGAAATTGAACAAAGGGCCTGTTATTCCTGACTCTGAGTTATCAAAGTGCAGATGGTGTCTGAAAGCTAGCTGCTACAGTAGGGAGAGAGAGGGAAGAAAAGCTTACTTGACAATGCCCAGATTTAACAGACAACATCTGCTCACTCTGTCCGCCTCCAGATTTATAGATAATTTCCCCCAATTTTGGATTATTCCTGCCCATCCAATGATCCCTAATGTGTCCTTGCACATCACACACACACACACACACACACACACACACACAGTCACACTACGCAGTCACACACACACACACACACACACACACACACACACACACAAGCATATGAACACATACACACAAACCAAATGGATAACAACAAACAATGTAGGCTTTGTTCTGTCCGTCACTTCTTGACATAATCGGTGCATGTGTTTCATTAACATGTACGGTCCGACAGAGAGCAGCGCAACTCTAATACAAATAAACACACACACACACACGCACACACACACACACATACAGTGCAGTGCAGATCTTCAAGTCCTCAAGTGTCCTACACGTTCAAAGCAGCTCACACTAACAGGAAATACCTTCTTTCTCAAGCGCCAATCTTCTGTATTAGGTTTGGGGATTTGCCCCAACGGTATTTCTTTCCCCCTTCAGTTAGCTTTGGCCTCAATGCACAGTGAATCGAATCAGGGCGATCATTTCAGCCACATTTTACTGTCTGGAGCCAAAGCATTTTATCACAACTTATATTATTCCACAGTTACTAAACGCAGCCCATATTAGCATTAGCATGTCTTTGCCTGCAGCCTGTCAAACATATTAATTTGAAGCTGAATTCTTGAGCTAGAATCTTGTACACTTTTGCTCTTTTCCTTTTTCAGGAAAATTAATTAAATAGTTGTTTTTTATTCAAACCTGGCAACGGCGCAGCGTGACCCTTTCCTCCAGGAAGACAAGCTAGCCCGGGGAGAATAGCGCTAGCCTAAGCTTCTCCTGGAGACTCGTTAAGTCTGTCCGAACCCAGCGGATGGCTTCCAAACCCCCGTGTTACCTGGATGTTGAGACGACCTCTGTGCGCGCCGAGACCGTAGCGCTTAATGGTGGAAGCATGAAGTTGGAAGTCATCAATCTTAAGCGTCTCCAGTCCCATCGGGGGGCATTCTGGGGATGGAGAATGACAAATCGCCCGGTGATACATGGGCAAAGGTAAATTGAAGAATCATCTATTGCTGGCATTTTGTTTTTTGAGGCATGAACCTTCCAGAGGCAGAAGTGATAATCATTAATAATGTCAAGTCATAGGTTAGTCAGATGTAGCGATTGAACTTCCATGTGTGAATATTTGGGAAATAAAATTATAAAGATGTAGAGATGATAAAGTGAGCTTGTCGGCTCCTAATTTTACATCATCCATTCTCAACAATCAACAACATATGTTTTTTTACGAACAACAAAGCACATTTCAGTCAACGCTACAGCGCTTTATTCAGAGGCATGATTAATGAATCTGTATGTCAGGAATGCAATCGCAGGAATCAAATGCAGTTTTGCAATTCTGAAATGACTCCATGTACACGTGGCCGAACATTTAAACTATCTACACTATCTACTATCTAAAAGATATTTGAACCCTTTTTTTTTTTTTACATTTCTACATTCTACTGCAGTGGTTTTCACAACCCATAAGTGGGTCGAAGAAGGAGACCAAGATGCTTGTTTCATTTGATCATTATGTTTGAAGACTGTAAAGGGGGATGTGAGATTAAATTTCTTATTTTACTGCACAAAATATTTGGTGGGTCCTGGCTCGAAAGTACCGCCACAAAAACCGTTGGCCATGAGTACGTTTTTTTGGAAGGGAACCTCTGTTCTACGGTATAAAGTCAAATAACCAAGTACCTCACAAGGTACAGAGGTTTGTCTCTTAACCCCAATTCCCAGCTCCCCTGGTAAAGGGGATGAGGTGTCCTTGTGCAAGGCACCCCAATCCGACCACACCGCAGCAGAGTGCACAGACAAGGCCCTCCGTGCTTCTGAATGTGCGCTGTTCATCACAAAACTGTATACATCCAGTACTCCTAGTATGAGGTGTGCTTAAAGGCATTGTGACACACACACACACTGCATTAAAGACTTGATAGTGGCCTTGATGTCTTGTCTATCGCAGTTCCTGTTCCTTAGTTTCCACTAGACGTTGTTTTCCCAATTCCTTTGTTCTGTGCTCAGTGTTATTCACCAAGCAAGTACTCTGAAGTTAGCTCTCCTAGCATTCATTAGATAGATTTGTTATTTTTCCAGTTATAAGGGAGGTTTTTGATATTATGCTCTTTTGTTTTTGTTTGGAAGAAAATCTTATTAAATCAAGTTTGGCAATCTCGACTCCTTCTCTGTGCTTGGGTCCAAACTCTCTGACACGTGTCGTATGGATCAGTTATCAGCCATGGAGAAGGTACCCCATTCTCCTCCTACAATGCAACGCAGGGGCAAGGGCAGCCCCATGATATCATGAGCTTCCCCCACACTAGCAGGCCCCTCAGGTCCTCAGAACAAGGCCTACTAACCATCCCAAGGTCCCGCTTGAAAACTGCTGGAGACGGGGCTTTCTCTGTCGCTGCACCCTTTGGAGCAATCTACCAGATGATATCAAATCAGCTGGGGGTGTTTTACGGTAAAACATATTTTTATTCACTTGCCTATGGCATTGTTTTCAGTATTTGTGTATGCACTTTATTTCCTGTTTTATTGAGTCCCTAATTTTGACTGCATGTGACTGCAAAATAACCTGTACACCCTTTTGGTAAAAATCTGGTTTATTTTTTAAAGGGGCTGTAGACAACTTTTCAACTTTTTCCCACCCTAGCGTTTCAAAGTGGTAATACTTTTGCGGCACTGTTGCAAAGACAAACTGGATTGCTTTCTGTTTCCTCAGAGCCTAGCGACCACAAACAACACAAGACATGCATTTGTTTGGAAATCTCTGCGAAAGAAATGATCAACACTTTGGAAATAAGAAAGAAAGAAGCATGTTCACTGAAGAGGTAAAGTGAAATTGGGGTAATTTTATTTGGGAACAGGCAAAAGCTATTGTAATGATGTGCATTGTATAGTAATACCATTGTTTGAGTATTGCTTCGCACAAACAAGTATCGGCAGCAGGGTTTGGCGTCGGGTGGAGTAGAAGAAAACATTAGGAGGAAAACTGTAAGTTTATACATTCATTTATTCTATAATGGAGATATGAAAGCAGATACAAGTGAGTGAACCTTCATTATTCCTGGGAGATCATACCCGGTGGCAGACAGAATTGCAGAACTGAAGGGAGTGAAAGCGAGGCTTATAGGGAAGATAAGGGAATCAATCTAAATGCAGATTGTGTCATTATTCTGTAGCCATTACACTGTGCAAACAACATTTACTTCATATTGATACGTTAAAGCAAAAAACTCTACAGCACCTTTAAGGCGCATTATAAATAAACTTGAACTTAAACTTGAACTTGGCTAATAAATGTCTACATGCATGGAACACGTTTAAGATGAGCAGCCGACTTGTTTAAAGAAGTACTTCAATGAGCGTTGGTTGAATTAATATGACTCATATCGTCACCCAAGAATGTTTTCATTTACTGCCAGAATGCATATCCAATGAACACAGAAATAAATGCACATCTTTAAGTTGTAAAAAATTGACATGGCTATAATTCATCTTCTGCACTGCTATGCTGGATGCTATGTAGCATTCGGATCTATTAGGCAAATAAAGCTACACATGGGAACTCCCTGGTGGACAATATTTCTCAGGGTGGGATCTAGCTGTTTACAGATGTTCCCAGGCTACAGCTGTGGAATTTCAAAGCAACTATTTCCTACTGGGCATGAGTCTGTACTGAATTGCAGCGTGTTGTGCACATGTCCCTGTCATAGGTTCCAGGGCAGAGCTGGCACCGAAACCGAACATCAGGAAATGCAGCAGACCAGAGGAGAAGGGAATGTGTTTTCAAATACAACCCCCCGAGCGCAGCAGTGGAAATGGGTCTTTGAGGTTCATCAAGGGCATGTATTGCTGGGAACTTGCTTGACTGTGAATTATGAAAAAGGGAAATCTGCGTTCCAACCTGATTTCCTTGTATGCAACCATATTAACTATATAAACTGAGAAATTATTTGTCTGATTTGATACAGTATCATAAAAAAGTACACTGTGAAACCTAATTCTCACAGAGAAAAGTAAAGGAAAAAACAAGTCTGAGCTATAGGCCTACTTACAGCAACCGTAGGACAATGATTCATGCGCTGGCCTCACTTGCGACCTGAGCTGAATATAAAACCTATATATATATGGAATCCACTCTCTCTCAGACATATAGGGCCCAGTGACACACTGCAGGGACATATCTCAGCTGATTAGGGTCAACTTCTCCATCTTACCAGGCACACAGAACCAATGCTACCAAGAATAGGAACATCTGCATGCCCTTCTTTATAGCAAACACAATTCTGGCCATCTGCATGCAAACTTCTGAAGTACCAAGTGAAAAACAGCAAGGGGTCAGAAATGTTAAAAAAGTGGCTGTGACTGTGTGACTTTCTAAGAGCCAATAGCAAATAAGGACATGGGATCAACATTCAGGAGAGTCAAATCCATGGACTCTCACTGGCTGATTCAGGGCTGAAGTGGACGGGTGAATCCATCCATTGTGTCATTGTTGTTTTGTGTCATTTGAGATTTATGTTTTATGGTTTATTTTGAAACAACAGCAACACAAACAACAAAGGTTTCTCTCTTAGCATGATTGGTGTTTTGTAGGGAACTTTTGGAAGCCAAAATTCTTCTTTTGTTTGTGTTAATTGGAAGTGATCTGTGGGCTTGGCAGTAGGGGATACGTGGAGATTTAAAGCAGTGTTGGTGATACTCGCTGCAAGGCCGCTTGGTGCAGATGGAGGCCACATGGCGCAATATTAGGGGGACAACTGTCACTTTTACATCATGAACACATAGGACACGGACACCCTGGAAATTAAAGGAGGGGCAAAGTTAGAGAAGGCGGTTTATGATATCTCTGAGCAAAGTTTACAATAAAGACATACGGACACAAGGACTGCTATGGTGACACCATTGAATAAATGGTGATTTTCTTATTTCCCAAAGGCAAGCTGCACATCAAAAAATGCATGCAGAAGAAGACGGAAACGGCCTTATTCACCTAGTAGCCATCTTGGTTCTAAATGCTAGCTGGGTGGGGGAAGTTTGTATTCAGTTTCCCCCACCAGCTGGTGTTTAGAACCAAGATGGCTGCTAGGTGAATAAGACCCATGAGGCAACTCTTTACAAACTCAACAGCATTCGGTCGTTTGATTGATTTAGACTGTCTGTATGTGTGTACGTGTACGTGTGTGGCTGACTGATTATTTGTTTAAAAAAACCTCTTGTTATTCAGGGCCCAGCTGGATCACAGCATTCATACAACACACAAACTGCAGAAACCCTGTACATCCAGCATTGAATAAATTCCCAATTTCTACATTGAACTGATATGGTTATCAATTTTTCTATCGTGCTGTTGTAGTCTGAACAATAGCCAACCAATTAGACACATTTCTAAGCATAAATATTAAAGTCCTTAAATGAATTTGGCAGGTTTTATTTTTAAATCCTGATAATATTTTTAAATCCTGAATATATTTGGCTCCTGCTGATGTTTCTATGCATACATCCAAAAAAATTAGTAGTTTGCTACCAAGTAGAGCTGGAGCTGTGTGAGATAAATCAGAAACAGGTCAGTGTTCAGACAGAAAACTTGGCCAGAAAAATATCTTCTTCCAGTATATTTGTCTGTGTGCTGCTCTTCAGCAAAACTCCCAACCTCCTGCTGTCTGCCAGCCGTGTAGCATGGAGTTTCCATTTCTCAACACATTAGATGAACGCTCCAATACAACTTTCTGATCATATTCCTCATTTAACCTCTCACGGCTGCAATTTGTTTCTCCTGGTCTTTCTCACAATAGCTGCAGCATCACTTTGCAAGTTGACATCTTGTCTTTCCTTACCAGCCTGCTGTAATAAAGCACTCTCTCTCTTTCATGCTCCAAAAATGTGATGCCATACATAAACAAGAGAAATATATTGGTCGGGTCTTTGGAAAGTCTGAAGTGAATATGAAAGCTCAGTGCCCCGAATCAAATGTTGGAAGCTGAGCGTTAGACATATACAATCTTCAACGGGTGAAGCCAGCAGCTCTGCATGAAGGCCCAGCAGAGTTTGGCAAACCGCGCGTGCTGTGATTGGTTGCGATGCAACACAACGCGTCGTCAGCAGCGGTGCCTCCGTGATTGACTCCTCTTCTCTCATTTTTAACTGCCATATTTTTCCACTTAGGGAAAATGAGTTTTCTTTTTTGTTTTTTTCCCCTAAACTTCTAGCCATATTCTGAAACATTTGTCATTTCTGCGATCTGACGCTTGCCCTCTTTTCTAAGAAAACTCTTTGAAGCCACGTAGAATAGCAACCTGGTGTGCTTTGAATAGCCTTTCAAAGCACACCAGGGTTGAATTGGTCACAGATTATAAGACAGACTGGCGGTGGTGTGCGTCCGTACGCTACACTCACCCTCCGGGATGGAGCCGTCGTGTCCCCGCCGCTCGGAGCTGCTGTTGGGGCTTTTCAGTGCTCCTTTCTTGCTCTTCACAGCCGAGGTGCTGTCCGTCTTCTCTGTGAAAAACACAAAGGACACAAACACCTTACCTTCATCACTCTGTAGACTTAATGCACATGTCTTCAAAGTGGATATTTAATCTGATATTTGACCTGAAAGGTTCAACTAGATCGACCATCAGGGGCAGAGGTAGAAGAGCTGGTGTGTGTGTGTGTGTGTGTGTGTGTGTGCGCGCGCACACACGTGCATGTGTGGGAGAGTTTGGGGAGGTGAAGGAGAAGTGGGGGGGGGGGGGGGGGGGGACTAACTCACATTCCTAGAGGAAGTGAAGAACGCAATGTGTCTTGTATTGTGTGTGTGTGTGTGTGTTGTATTGTGTGTGTGTGTTGTACTGTGTGTGTGTGTGTGTGTGTGTGTTGTATTTGTGTTAGGTCAGGAGAGGCCTCCTCTGAGAGCTCCTTCCCACATCTGAAATCTCTTACGCTCCCCTCACTCGGACAGGGACAGGATTCAGAATCCATAACAATGCTCGGAGCTGCCGCGTGTGATTGAGCCCCTGTGGAATCTGTGTGAACCGCACAGCGACTAAACGCCAAGTTATGATAATTGCGCCTTCCTGTTTTTGCTCAAAGCACCGCGAGACTAGCAAAAAGCCACGCAACTGCATCTGCAATGGAAAAAACGTGGAAAAAGTTGATTTTAGATGATAAAAGAGGCTCGATGACCCCAAAGCGTGCTTCTCTCGTTGGGTTACAGTCTCATGCATGTTTCAGCTACTGTACAATAAATCAGTTTTTATGACAACGGTGTTCAGAAGGTCAGCGTTATACTCCAGGCTGTTACAACATATTCCTGTTTTCCTGTTCCTGGCCCCGTCACTGCTGAAACACGATTGTGACGGCTCAAACATTAAGTAATGCTTGCCGACACAGCTGTTCCCCACCAGTCACCGTGAGGCACCAATCAGCTGGCAGCATTATTTATATATGCAGAACGTGCCACCGCGTTGCGCCGCAGGCACGAGTTGTGTTAGCCTCAACCAGATCATTACATGAGGTCAGGCTACCTCCAGCGTACTATTATTATTATTATATGTTGAAGTCTAAACTGTATTTTGGAGTGTTATGTCCACCTGCCGTGGGACTGCGGATGGAAGTTAGCAAGTTGCTATAATCTGGTACAATGAGACTAATGCCTTTTGTACATTGTCCCTGACAAAGAGACAAATAAACTGAAATAAACTAGCAGTGCGTTCTCCAACACTTCGCAGGGGAAAGGTTAGTTTACACGGTTTCTATACTATAGGGCTTGTACATCAGAATGCCTCATAGGATTTGGGTTGGCGATACTCTGCCATATTTAGCAGGAATGAAAACTTTGTTTCGCCACATCTCGCACGAGAAACGCTGTGGCAGTGTCAAACACAGCAAGGTATTCCCCATAAGGACAAATCATTTCACGATTAATTACTAAACAATAACCAAAAAGCCGTGACTACCAACATAATAACTAACATACCAATGCTCCTATGCTTCCAAAATGGAGGATCATTGCGATGTAACGTCACATACACATCAACTCCAACCTCCGGCGTGTACCAGGAAGCCAACACAACGTGAGCACAGCGAGCAGAAAGCTCAAACGTATAATCACGTTTGTTGTTGTTAATGTTTCCATTATTTAGCTTTGCACATCCATCATCAATTTCAATGATTTAATCTGCCCATGTGCGGGGCCAGAGGGCACAGACGGCTCCTCTTTCAGCTTCAGGCGATTCTTCTGTCTGGAGGGTCTGGAGCACATTAGTCGTCTTTGAAGCAGATAGAGGAAGGCCATCGTTGATGGTGTTGTAAAATGGCCCGGCTTTAATCACATTAAAAAATAATTTCACCCTAAGCCTTTGATCCGACTGCGTAAATATTTCTTTTGAAAAGCTTCCCCTTCTGTTATCTATGTACAGCTCTCACTCACAATGGATTTCTTTTTCATCTATTTCCTTTTCCACAATTTCCCATTATTTTATTTAGCTACAAAGGTCATCACTCCACAGCAGGAAGAGAAACAGAGTGTGTTTTTATGTAGGCCTACCTTCAACGTTATTACTTCCGTTTGGTCAGGTTTTTTTATCCTAATGTATTTTAATATTGTGAAAGCCATGAGGATTAGACATCTAGAGATGAAAGCATTCATCTCTAGATGAGCGTTTTTCATTATTTCGGATTTAAGCGTCCATGAGGTGCAATATTGTATGATTCCCAGCAACCAGAGCAACACACAAAAACAGAGGGAAGACAAGAACAGAGATTGCCAGCAAGTCGTACTGAACGATCTGTAAGCGTCGTCGTGTTTGTACCTGAGTTGCTCTCGGCATTCGTCTTCTCCAGGTTCCTGCTCTTGTCCGACTTGCCTTGGGGGTTCTTCTTCTTGCCGGCCGGGGTCTGTCCGAGCCGCGTCACCGGCCCGGGTATGGAGGCCGTGGGCTCCTCCCCCGCTGACACCTGCACCTTGCTGTACTGCTCCCTGGCATCGGAATAGTCGTTCCGGTCCTCCCGGCGGTCGGGCTGCACCGGCCCCACCAGGGTCAGGGTCAGGGTCAGGCCCAGCAGGACCGTGAGGAGACCCGAGCGCCGGGTCCCCGTGACCCCCGGGGTCACCGTCCTCATTGTCGTCGTCGTCGTCATCCTCGTCATTTCCACAATGGTCTCTGAGCGGTGTCTCCGAAGCAGCCTGATAGCTCCACGGGGTCGCCTCCCATCAGACTGCCTCTGCCTCCCCCCCCCCCCCCCCCCCCCCCCCCCCCCCCCCGCCCTTCTTCCTTCCACTCCCCTCTCGCTTTCCTCTCCACCACACCGACACGCGCTGGGAGCTCACAAACTCTCCTGGAACTCAGAGACTGAATGCCTGGAAGTACACAGCCAGGGAGGGAGGCAGGGCGAGAGCACAGAGCAGAAGAAGAGCACAGAGGGAGAGAGAGAGAGAGAAAGAGAATTGAGGAGATCGAGGACAGAGAGAGAGAGAGAGAGAGAAAAAGGGAGGGATTTTGTCTTCTCTCTCTCTCTCTCTTTTTTTCTCTCTCTCTCTCTCTCTCTCTCTCCCCCACTGTTTTCGTGAGATCTTGGCAGGTGACTGGATGTGCCAGGAGTTTCTAGGGGATTGCTTGCGTTACAGCGGGAAGACATACGGCGAGGTCCGCACTAAGCAGTGAGGCTGGAAGGGTGCAGGGCTTAACAAGTCATCTGCTGGGCCTTTGATTCGCCTGTCCTCCCACTCCGTCTGGAGCAGGGCAGCGGTAATCAGAGAAATAGCTCACCCTGCCCGGAGGCTGCTGGCTAGCAAGAGGGGGAGTGGATCATCACTTAGCTGAACTAGCAATTAGTCTTTTCCTTCAGTCGAAGAGCTTGTCTTTTATTTAACACCGTCTAGTCCATTCATCACCGCTTTATTACTTCACCCACACTGCAACCACATATGTTTTGCTCGTGCTACCATAGAAGAAAACTTTACCTGGATAGTTCACAGTTGAGTGTCAATTGAGTGTCAATTTTTGTTCCAGTTGAGTATCAGTTGAGTATCAACATTGTCTCAGTTTAGTGTCAGTTGACACTCACTTGACATGTCAATATTGTTTAAGCTGACACTCAATAAGGTTATCAAGAACTTAATTTAGTGTTATCTGACTATTAACTGAATCTCATTATATAATCAACAACATGTCAAGTGAATAGCAATCTTCAGACATGTTTCAGTTGAATAGCATGTTACATGTATCAAGTGTGTCTGGTGAGATTTGGTTAGTTTCTCAATATTTTCATATTTACTACATATTTTATTTTCTGACTAAAGACGCGATCTCTAGCGGTGTATACCTGCCCAGGTGTGCACCTGCCCAGGTGTGCACCTGCCCAGGTGTATACCGGTGTATGGCGGACCCCAACACAATACAATACTATTCCACAGTGTACTACACCATATTATACAGTACTACACTGTACCTACTGTACTGTAGGCCTACTGTACTGTACTGTGATTTGCTTATATGCTGTTAACTTTGCGGTCGATTTGCCCAGGGCTTGCAAATGCAGCAACTAGACAGACAAGCTGAAAGATGGAGATCCAAGGATTTCAAACCATTATCCAGGATTTCCAGGAAGCTTCATGACAAAAATGGTCTAAAATCAATGATGAAGCGGAGGAAGATGAAAGGGGAGCGAGTCGGGGGAACATGAATGAGGGTTGGGGTGAGTGCATGGATGGGTGAATGGTGTGGCAGGATGAGTGGCTGCATGGATGCGTGAGTCAATGCAGAGTGTGTAGATGGGTGAATGAATGGATGGGTGAGTGGGTAAATAAGTGAATGGCAGTGTTTGGATGGGTGAGTGGATGGATGAGTGAATGTGTGGGTGGCTGAGCGAATGGCAGAGCGGATGAGTGTGTGGATTGACGAGCGGTTTATGAATGTGTATGACTGAGGTAGGGGTGGGTGAGTGGATGGATGGGTGAGGGTGGAAGATTGGATGGAGATTTGAGTAAAGGTGGATGAATCAGGATGAGTGGATGAGTGACGGCGGATGGAAGAGTAATGAGGGTGTGAGGGTGGCTGAATAGAAGTGAGTGAGGGTAGACGATTAGATGGAAGAGTGAGGGGATGAGCATGAGTGTGAATGGAAGAGGGATGAGTGTGGGTGGATGAAAGAATAAGAGGGGTGGATGGAGGAGTAAGGGCATGAGTGGAAATTAATTAGAGGCTTATGAATGTCTCATATTTTATCTTTAAAAAAAGAATGAGGAAGACAATAATAAATTATGGTTTGCTTCTGTGGTTAGGTTTTTATCATTAGGTTTTGAAAATGGTCATCATTTCAACCATACACATTATTAAAGATATGTGACTAATTCTTATACAAAACCAACAAGAATGTGACATTCATAACCCACTCATCAATCTGCATCAATTCCAACACGGTCTCACACCCAACTCGTCACATATTGAGGCCTGGGCACTGACCCATGTCGTCAACATTTGCAGCAGAAGGTACCCCCCTAGCGTCGCTCCTGGACGACGCTAGGGGGGCGCGGCTAAATCACGTCAGGTGAAGCTAGCTGGGATAAGCGGCATGCTTGAATAGACCTCGCGATCGCTCACAGAATCACCGATCGGAACATGGCGTTTCATACGTCACGGCCGTTGACCCAAGCCCGACGGGACCCGAGGGGACCCGACGGTACCCGACGGGCCGGGTCGGGTTCGGACAGATATTTAGAAATTATGCTCGGGTTCGGGTCGGGCTCGGTGACGTCTGCGCGATTTGAAATGTGCAATTTAAAACAGCTTATTATGCATGGTAGCCAATGGGCTGTTTCACATGTTGCAAAGGTTCGATTGTGTGATTAAAATACATTTTATAAATAGGACATACCTGACTATGTTGGTCCAAAGTGCCAAACGTAGAGGGGTTACAATAATGGCCCTTAAATTGTATGACTGTTACATTTTTTCTGCCTATTCTTTTCCCATGGTTTTGCGTCCAAGTCACGTGACTTTCAAGATTCACGTGACTTTTTCAGATTCCACATAGGACTCCCTTGTGATGTCACTCCGTCTGACGGATCAAACCCTCGCCCACAACACGTCTGAGGTTGATTTGCTGATCAACACATTATTCCGTGAAACTAATGTTGACAAAGTGACGAGTTACGATCGGATGTTTGTCCGCTGTTTAATTTTGATGGTGTGTGGGCATCCGTCCTGTGGTTAGTTATTACTCCTGTATCAGAGCTATAGAGTAAACAACTCTATAAACAACTCTATGTTTACTCTATAGCTCTGATTCCAGCACCATATGTTTCAATGACGTCAGGTTGCTAGGGGCTACGGCTGACAGACGCCACCTGTCCCATTGGGAGGACCTATCAGCCGGAAGTACTGTCCTTACTGTACTATTGTTTATGTTGTAATGTCATAATATTGTTGACAATAAAGTTTGTTTAAAAAACAACAACAACTATTATTGTCCCACAACACAACGTATGTCCCACAATGTGAACTCCAAACAATTAATGGACAAACAAAGCAGCTGGAAACACGTCTAAAAAAACGTCAATCTCCCTATAATATGAACAAAATATGATCAGGTTATACTTTCTCTCTTGAAAACGGGCAAAACGCTAACCCTAACCCGGAAAATGAATTTAAAAAAACTACAAACGTTCGGAAAATGCAATACAATGAAGTGTGCGGCGCCATGTTTTTTCCGCCATGTTTTTTGTAGTTCTAAAGCCCTTTGCATACGACACAGGCCTACTTTCTTTCAAAAGCTCATATCTTGGTCAATTAAAAACAACTGTGTGTAAAAATGTAACTGCACACAGACATACATTCGCATTACCATATTATATACTATTGGTTCATCCAGGGCAATCCTGTCAGCCCTGGGGAAGGGAACACAATGGCTATAAATGGTCATATTAAGTAATATGGAAATATTTATATGAAACATTAAGTAGTTTAAGGGGTAAATGGGGTCTAAACTGCTCCAAATTAAAAAGCTTGACTAAGGATAAGGTCATCCATCAATATGCTGAACACATTTTGCCACTAAATATCCCTTAAAATATGTTTTAGTGATTGTATCCATCTCTATATAGGCTGTGAGAAAGTACACATCAGTAAGTGCCTTGGCAGTGAGCAAGATAAAAATGAAACTTTGTCGTAGGATGACAATGAAGACATCGTTGGAAAGGTCTTGATCTGCAGAGCACAGATCTGCCACTGTGAACATTCTGGGTGGTTCCTGCTCCTGGAATGCCCTTTGAACCTTGAACCTAAGGCTCTTTTAAAGGCTTACAGAAAAGCAACACAATGTGATACAAACATGGGGAAAACATTTTTGGAAAGCTGTTGACTTCTTCTATCATGGCCTTTGTAGCCTTTGCCAAACCATCAGGGGGCGCTACTGGGTAAGGTCAAAACCAGATTTCACCCAATTAACAATAGTAAAAATGAAATCTGACCAAATAAATGTGCTCCCCGGTCCCTAAAACATATAATACACTTGCGAAGTTCCTTGACACATTTTCACATAATAGGGAAAACGTTAACTAAACATTTTAGAACTACAAAAAACATGGCGGAAAAAACATGGCGCCGCACACTTCATTGTATTGCATTTTCCGAACGTTTGTAGTTTTTTAAATTCATTTTCCGGGTTAGGGTTAGCGTTTTGCCCGTTTTCAAGAGAGAAAGTATAACCTGATCATATTTTGTTCATATTATAGGGAGATTGATGTTGTAAACATATAAATATAGGCTACATTTTATTTCAAGTGTTTTTAGACGTGTTTCCAGCTGCTTTGTTTGTCTTATGAATTAATTGGACAAACATGAATTGTTTGGAGTTCACATTGTGGGACATACATTGTGGTGTGGGACAATAATAGTTGTTGTTGTTTTTTTAACAAACTTTATTGTCAACACTTATGACATTACAACATAAACAATAGTACAGTAAGGACAGTACTTCCGGCTGATAGGTCCTCCCAATGGGACAGGTGGCGTCTGTCAGCCGTAGCCCCTAGCAACCTGACGTCATTGAAACATATGGTGCTGGAATCAGAGCTATAGAGTAAACATAGAGTTGTTTATAGAGTTGTTTACTCTATAGCTCTGATACAGGAGTAATAACTAACCACAGGACGGATGCCCACACCATCAAAATTAAACAGCGGACAAACATCCGATCGTAACTCGTCACTTTGTCAACATTAGTTTCACAGAATAATGTGTTGATCAGCAAATCAACCTCAGACGTGTTGTGGGCGAGGGTTTGATCCGTCAGACGGAGTGACATCACAAGGGAGTCCTATGTGGAATCTGAAAAAGTCACGTGAATCTTGAAAGTCACGTGACTTGGACGCAAAACCATGGGAAAAGAATAGGCAGAAAAAATGTAACAGTCATACAATTTAAGGGCCATTATTGTAACCCCTCTACGTTTGGCACTTTGGACCAACATAGTCAGGTATGTCCTATTTATAAAATGTATTTTAATCACACAATCGAACCTTTGCAACATGTGAAACAGCCCATTGGCTACCATGCATAATAAGCTGTTTTAAATTGCACATTTCAAATCGCGCAGACGTCACCGAGCCCGACCCGAACCCGAGCATAATTTCTAAATATCTGTCCGAACCCGACCCGGCCCGTCGGGTACCGTCGGGTCCCCTCGGGTCCCGTCGGGCTTGGGTCAACGGCCGTGACGTATGAAACGCCATGTTCCGATCGGTGATTCTGTGAGTGATCGCGAGGTCTATTCAAGCATGCCGCTTATCCCAGCTAGCTTCACCTGACGTGATTTAGCCGCGCCCCCCCAGGTCTATGGGGCGGCGCGAGTCGTCCAGGAGCGACGCTAGGGGGGTACCTTCTGCTGCAAATGTTGACGACATGGGTCAGTGCCCAGGCCTCAATATGTGACGAGTTGGGTGTGAGACCGTGTTGATCAATTCACCCTCACTTCCAGCCACACACTCACCCCTACCTCACTAGTAGGAATCCCTACTGTTTTGTACACTTTCAGCTTTAACACACTCATACACTAACTCCCTTTTTCAGTATGGCAAGAGGACGTTTTGGGAACAGCTGGAGGGGAAGAGAGAGCTTGCACAACTCATCCAGGCGTCCCGTTCTTTGCCTGGTGAAGAGGAGAAACCGGGACGCGCTGATCGCAGTAATAAAGAAGCACGTGAGGGCTGGGACACTCGTTGTACATGATGAGTGGCGAGCATACGGTAGGTAGTCTGTCACATGAAGGATACCGACATGTCGAAGTTAATCACACTCAAAATGACGTCGACCCCCAAACAGGTCTCCACACAAAACATTGAACGCGCATGGCAGACATACGAGAGTGAGGCGTGGCGTTTGAGTGCAAACCGTTCCGACTGGCCCTCGAGAAGCAGCTGCGCTTCATTGAGTGGACATATTGGTTGGGCAGGACGCATAAGGACGGGGTACTTGGGAGGCTTATCAAGGACATTACATAAACACAACACATCATTTTTCTGTGAAAGAATGCGTAATCTATATAGAACCAGTCAGACTCCGAACATATCCGGTATGTATGTACGTATTTATGTGTTTATGTGTCTATGTATGTTGTACATTTGTACATAGATTCTGTCTTCTGTATTTGTTCTTTACTGATTTATTTTGTTGTGTTGTTGGTTGGTTACAGTTATTAGTATGTACTGTCCTGTATTCTTTTTTGTATCGTATCATTTTTTGGGGCTACTTCTTGTCATTTGTGAAATACATTTTGTTTGTATTAATATCTTGGACTTTTGTTTGACAAATTCAAGAATTTGTAACTTTATTTTTGTTTAGAAATAGAGTTTGATATGTGTGAAGTAGACACACTAAATTGTATTCCCTTTGCCCATCTGTAGCTGATCAATAGACATTTAGTGAACTACTGAGGATTTTTCACTTTACTTGGATATCCAAATTATACTTTGTTGATATATAACTGATATACTATAGACAGGCACTGTTATACTGTAACTCATATGACATGCTATTGAGTGTTAAGGTTTATGTTGTCATGTGATACTTATTTGAATACTTTACGACACTCAGTAAAACAATTCAGTAGAACATTTGTAGAAATTAACCAAATCTCACCAGGCACAAAGTTGACTGTCACCTGACACACATGAGATTCAGTTAATAGTCAGATAACACTAAATTGAATATATGGGGATATGTTCTTGATAACCTTATTGAGTATCAATTTACACAATGTTGACATGTCAAGTGAGTGCCAGCTGACACTAAACGTTGATGTGTTGATATTAAATGTTGATACTCAACTGATACTCAACGGATACTAAATTGACACTCAATTGATAGGTAATTATCTTACCCTTTTCTTGTATAAAATCATTTTGCCTTTGCCACTGCTCTGTCTGTAGGTCTGAAACATCTCTCTGGGTGCATGCTGCTCCTGTTTGGCATCTGGGCCTGTTCAGACGGAGTATTAATTTACACATTAATGAGTGAATGGGCGAGACCTGAGGCACGCTTCGAAACACCACTGATGCCCCAAGTGTCATGGCGCATCACGTCAACGCTGCCTGCTCCTCCAAGGACCTGTCTCCAATTCGCACTCCTCATCTCTGGCTTTTATCACTCTCTCACTCACACACACACACACACACACATGTACACACACTCACGCACACATGCACGTGCACACACACACACACATACACGCAGGCATGCATGCACACACACACACGCAGGCATGCATATACGCACACACACACACACACACACATACACGCAGGCATGCATGCATGCATGCACACACGCGGGAATGCACATACGCACACACACACACACACACACACACAAAACAGCTGACCCCCATTTAAAAACATGACAATGGCAAAAGTGAAAGCTTTCATAACATCCTGTAAATGTGTGTATCGCTGAGTGAGTATCAGCAATATCCCCCTTTATCAGCCCCCAACCAGGTGTAGGCCTGGTTGTGAGGTAAACAAGTCGAGCTCCAGCTTACAGATTGCAATCAAACACAGTACAAGTCAAGCAACACAAACAGTATCTGGCATGGCTCTGGCAGCATGTCTGATGTTCTCATCAAGCACAAGAAATGCTTGGCCTCAGGCCTGGCAAATTAAGCAACAAGGAGGACCGGGCATTCGCGGAGCTTACGCACACCTCACAACGCACACCTCACAACGCACACCTCACAACGCACACCTCACAACTCACAATGCACAACGCACACCTCACAACTCACAATGCACAACGCACACCTCACAACTCACAATGCACAACTCACAACGCACAATGCACAAATAACAACCCGCAACTCACAACCGCACACTATTAAATAAGTAGACACATACAGTAGGCAAACATAGCGACCCATTCACTTAATTGGTTCTCATTGGCGCAGTGAAGCACGAAATCCTGTGATATGGTGGCTGACATCTTGATTTACGGGAGCTGACATCTTGTATTTTAGATCCCAGGAATCAGCCAAAAAGATAAATTCCTCGCAAACCCGCAGGAGGTTTCCGATAGCACACATAAGTTCATGATAGCGCATCATTTGGTCTGTAAGTGAAGTGCTTATTTCTTATTTGGGTGTCGTGAAAAGTATTTTACTTTATGTAATGCAATGATTTATAATTGTAATAGTTCTTGTACATCGCGATGCTTCGTGGGGATTTTCGTTGACACTCCATATTGAGAGGACTCAAAGAGAGTTGTAGTACTGTAAAATCCTAAATGACTGTAACTTAGATATACCGTAACCTAGGCTAATGAAAACTTTGTTTTGCCACGTCTCGCATGAGAAACGCAACAATGTCTCCCCATAATGACAAACAATTTCCCGATTATTTACGATGAATTGTGGTTCACCCGTTTCGCAATTCAGGTTGTTTCCAGTAGAGACCTATTCCATGTAACACACATCTACAGATCCCCGCCCAAAGCAACATGATTGGTCGAAATACATTTGAAGCGAAAGAAAAGGAAATGCCCCTTTCACTCAGATTTGAGCTCATCTGCCTCAGACTTTAGATATTAATCTAAAGGTTGATTTGTGAGACTAAAGGGAGGGACCCACGGCGTTAAGAGTGATTGGAGCTGTTGAGCAGAGAGGGACAGGCTAGGTACGAAGTGTGTGTGTGTGTGTGTGTATAACTGCAGGGTGATTTGAGGCTGTCTGCCGGCCCACAGTGGGAAGTGCGGCTGCCAAGGCGAGAGATTGACTGCTCTGCTCGCCCACACACACACCGACGCCGACACACACACACACACACACACACACACACACACACACACACACAAAGACAGGCACACACACACGCGTGTGTGTCTGTCTGGCGTGGACATCCCGCTCCTCTCAGCCCAACTAAACAGATCTGTCCAGCGGAGGATGCTGGGGCGGGGGTGTAAGGGGGGAGATAAGAGGTGTCAAGAGGATTTTGATACAAAGACTTCACGGTGAGATGCACCGCTCCCCCATCCCTCCCTCCCTTCCTCCCTTCCTCCCTTCCTCCCTCTCTCCCTCCCCTTCACTCTCTCCCTCTCTCCCCACACACCTTTTAAAACGATTGGCTGTGGTCCCGGTCCACGCTGAACGACCAGAGCAACGCAAGAAAGGAACAAGCATTGCCCTCATTGTTGAGCAGCAAACGTTGGCGTTTGGCTGCATCATTTGTTATCCTTTATTGACAGAAAAAAAACTCATCGCACTCAGCAACTTACAGTGCCACACTTCGTTTATTAACGATTCGGTACCGAACCATCTTCGAAAACGATCTCTTGATTATCCTTTGAATGTAGGATATACATACGTGTGGACATGATTTGATGTGGTCCTCGATCGCCGTTGTTTTAATGGAAAGCACGTACAGAAGATCACAGCCATCTCATCAACCGGGCAACGCTTGAGTGTGTCAACATCATTCAATCAGGCTGCACATCGCAGAGAGCCATGCGTCGCTGCGCCAGGCCTTCCCAACGTACCGTCCGACGTCGACGCGACGGGAATTCCTTTTATCGCTAATGCGTTATTTTATTTATTTTTTTTTATGTCTGACCCCTGATGAGTGATGGCATGGCACCATGCCATATACACAGAAGCGTCTCTGTGCATCACTTTGACTCGACACTCGGTCGACCGTCAAGGGTTTTCCACTTTGCTCGAGTGATAGAGGTTAGCTTCTATATGTGACCCCCCGCATCTCGCTCTACTGCTCAGATACAAATACAGTCTACAGCAGTACGAATACTCAAGGGAGTCTTCTCCGTATAAGAAGAGGCAGGATGGGGGACTGGTGGCATCTCATTCCTCTCTCTCTCTCTCTCTCTCAATCGCTCTCACTCTCGCTTTCTCTCTCTCTCTCTCTCTCTCTCTCTCTCTCTCTCTCTCTCTCTCTCTCTCTCTCTCTCAATCGCTCTCACTCTCACTCTAGCTTTCTCTCTCTCTCTCTCTCTCTCTCTCTCTCTCTCTCTCTCTCTCTCTCTCTCTCAATCACTCTCACTCTCTCTCTCTCTCTCTCTCTCTCTTCAGTAGAACTGAAATAATAAATACATACATGAATGAAGAAAATAGCACCGATAACAGAACTGGAGATGGCTTTGATGTGGAAGGAACTGGAAATAAGGTAGAGTGATGCTCCTTTACCAACCCTGGTATACATAACGTATCATGTCATATGTTATACATAGGCAATGTTATATAAAGGCAATAAAGTAGAAAGAAAATATTTCAACGTTTCATGTTCTGAGGGGCAGAACTAGGGTTAACACTACAGTCGTAAAGCGCTCATTGTCTCATAGGAAACTCGAATAGTGTTGCACAGTTTAATATTTCTTGGCTGGCTCATTAATTAAAAGTGGTAAAGGGGTCATGGATAAATACAGCCACAGCCTCTTAGAAATAGTTGCTATGTGCATGATAACAAGACACATGCTCCGAAACATACACCCACCCACACAGGTCTCTGTATGATCATCTCTACCATACAACCTGACCCGTACTGAATCTATCATTCGTACTGTAAATAACCTCAGCATACATTTGCCACATTCCTGGTGGACAAAGGGTTGTCGTGTCCATTGTAGTATTGTTCCTCACGTCAGAAGGGGAGCTTGCGGCGCTCCAACGTTGGTTGGAGTTTGCAGGAGGCTTTTCCGGGCATGTTGGTTTGTTTTTTTATTACTCAGCCCCAATTAACATCTGGATATGTAATGAAAGTGCATTTAACCGGAGACATGAAGCGCAATGTGATTTGTTGAATGGTATAAATGCTAGATTTTATGACCAGTGTCATAAATACACATTGGAGACCATAACCATCAAGCGATGTTGCACTCGTTCCACAACAATGCTTCATTTTGGAGTGAAATATATATGTTTACTTTGTACAAGAATGGATATCAGTAAATATATTGTTATATAAAGAGACTATGGCTCACTAAGTCTAGGTAAATCGTTTTATGTATTTTTTCTATGTTGTTGAAACACAACATTCCTCAACAAGATTGGGAGTTTGGATTCGAGTTTTACAGTTAGAATCAGTAAACGGTTTTTCAAAGTCATTATTCCATGTGAAAGTTACAGTCAATAGCTCAACATAGTTTCAAAACTTGGCTCAAATGCCACTGGGCAACGATCATGAGCCCTCAGCCCGATGTGATCAGACAGGAGAAGGAGAAACTTTGCCGTCAGGGCTATTGATATTTCCCGGGGATCTCCATGGTAACGGTGTGAACCGGGACAGGCGCACATGCTAAACAGACCCTGGAGGGGGCTACAAGCCCCGTCAGTCCACTCCTGGCCAGCAAGTCTCGAACACGTTGGCAACCAGTCAGGGGCGTAGCATGCTAGGCCCTGTACACAAGAACTCTCTGAGGGCCCCTCTCATTTTCATCGAGACTCGATTTCATTCGAGTCACTCATTTTAACAAATAAACAACCCAACATATTATAATATGAACATGAACACAATATGAATATGTGTACATATATACTGTATATATATATATATATACTGTATATATATATATATATATATATATATATATATATATATATATATATATACTGTATATATATATATATATATATATATATATATATATATATATATATATATATATATATAAACATGTTACTCTGACCCGGTATGCAAATGAGAGGTGAGTGGTGGGGGGGGGGGGGGGGTGTGTGCAATGCAATTTGTATTTATTTTTTGGCCATCGTTATATGGCCATCGTTATATGCCTGCCTCCTCTAATCGAGGAAACACAGCAATTGTAGGACTATTTTGAGAATAGAAGTGTGAAAAATAGTTTTATTAATAGACAGTAACAGTCTCACAGTTATAACAGCATCCCACAATTATTGTGCTAAGTCAAACTCTAACTAATCAAACAAATCTATCAAACTCTATCGAAGTCTGTTTCTTTGCCATTGTTATCTTAGTTACGATATATATTAGTTACGATATACATACATATATATATATATATATATATATATATATATATATATATATATATATATATATATATATATATATATATATATGTATATATATATAACACATCTAGCCACCCCAAAACAAAGTGTGCTAATTACATTCCCTGATCTCTGATCCATATAAGGTCATGACCAAATATGGTTGTTGAGACATGCATCACGTTCACCAAACACAAACTGCATAGTAACAGGCAATAGGCCGTGAAATACCTTTATTCAGACATATGCGTTTTAGGCAACTAAGGGCGTCCAATGCAAATGTAATTAATTTGGGCAAGTTGGGTTAATAACACCGAGCTGCTCATTGTGCTGCTACATTTAATTAAGTAAAATAAAAATAGACTGTAAAAATGATAATAATAAAACATATTTGAATTTTTTGGAAGTAAAAAAAATAAAACGTTTTTTTTGTGGCTTCATGGCTAAATCTCTGTGGCTCGGTGGCCAATTGTCCCACGGCCAAGTACCAGTCTGCGGCCCGGTGGTTGAGAACCACTGTATTAGGTTATAAACTAGTCAACCATTTGAAATTCATGTGAACAATGTGACGTTTGAAACATGGACATTGCCTAAAACAGTTCCAAGTCCTTTCAACAAATTGAGAAATACAATTCTTCAGTTTCAACACAAGCAGTCCTTCAGTTTCAACACTGAGATCGTGGGCCATAACTGAAACACGTGTATGTTACAGCTGTTATTCATACATTAAGTAATACTATGAAGCCCAGCCTTTTTTAATTGGCTGCACTAGTAATCCCACACTACACACAGGATGGAGAGTAAGCTGGGTGGTCAAGCACCAGATAACAGATGCTGGTCTTTGCCTGGTGCTGCTAGGCGTATGCTAAGCACAAGTGAATTGTGGTTCATTTGCAAAATAAAGGTCAGAAGAGGATATAAGAATTAGATGTGGTGACGGTTTTTTTTGTAGTCATGTCCAGTGTTTAGTGTTAAACCTTTGATTTAGGCTGCATTGGCATGACAAATTTGAATCATTTTAATCTGCTACCTTTATGTCTGTCCATTATGGCATCCACTACATTCCTAACCATCCCTAGAAGGAGGCATCCCTCTTTCTGCATTGCTTCTCAATGTTTCTTCTTGATAATTAAGGGAGTTTTTCCTTGCTTTGGGGGCCTATGGTTAGGGAATGTCATACATATATGGGCCCTTTGAGACTGTAACTGTGATTAAGGGCTACACAAATACAAGTGACCTGATTGACTAATACCACATGATTAATAACACTTTCCTTCTTCTGACACTGACCTCACCGTCAGTGGCATCAAACAGGCGGAAATTTGCATCTGATGAATACCTTCTTGAAAGGAATTTATCTGTATAGGTGTGGAAGGGGATGCTGGCTGCGCTAGCGTCCAGCGACGACTATAAGGATGTTGTACAGAGATGGATCTGATGCTGAATAACAGCTGACAGGCTGCCCATAGGAGACTATTACTTTGACTTGGCGACCCTCCAAAGTCCTTGAACCGACATTCCTGCCAGGCTTTAGTTAGGCCAGTGGTTCTCAAACTATTTTTACAAATGTACCCCCTCTCTCTTTTACCAGCACAACCAGGACGGGAAAAAAATTAAAAATGAATATAAAATGTGCATAATTTGGTGTAAATATGAATGATTTACTGAGCTTATAGTATTCTGATTTTATTTAATTGTATTGTGGTATTGTGGTTCATGCGATATTCAGATTCAACAAATTGTATTGTGGTGGCAACTATTTGACACTTGTTCATTACCAATATTATAACAAAAAGGACTATTTTTGAGTTCTAGCACTAAGGCAACACCCACAGCCCAAACAAATATTCATATTGTATTAATATGCACAGAAATAAAACACATTTCATATCCCACTTTATGAATTTATTTATATGTGTTGTAGTGCATGTGTATGTGTGTGTGTGTGTGTGTGTGTGTGTGTATGTGTGTGAACGTAAAGTCATTTCATCTGTCCACCAATACTCAAGAGGCGGCATGGGCTGCCACGGAGGGAAGTGATCTTAATCCCGATGCTATTTAGCACGGCTCCTCCTCATTTCCCCCATGAAACCATCGTCTTCCTGGACACCTGCGTTCCTCATAACTTTCTCCTTTCTTATGGTAGCTGCTTCCAGCAGGAAATGGGACCGTAAAGCATCCAGATGTGCACTGCATGATGACAACGACACAACTGTTCAGCGCTTTTTACACAAGCTGTGACAGATTGGGCATCGATGGGGGTGCTATTAAAGCTAGCTTCTCTCACACATATACACAACAGCATCCTGCTTAAAATAAAACACCACTCTAAAGTGGCAGTTTAGCAATTCTTCTTCTGTAATTGACTGAATTCTCCATGGTAATTCCTCCCGAGGTCACATGAGTGAACAGGTTGACATTTGTTCAAATCATTTAGTAGCTCCAAAACACACACATAAAAGTCAACCATTTCAAATGCATGACACACGGTCGCCCCCACATGATAAGGTAACCAGATTTCTGAAATGAAAAACGGGGACATTTGTAGTTTGGCGGGCCATATATCAACAAAATATCGGCTGTTAAGATTTCTGAAATAAAAAATGGGGACATATTCACATTTTGCCTATTCTTATCATGGTAAATGTAGTACTGTAGTAAAAGACTGAGCAGTACATGCCCAATGGTTTACTATGACTTGTTTTAAGCTTTAGTAAACCAGCCAAAAACAACCCAAAGTAGGCTACTCGAATAGGGAACCGCTCTATATTGTATTGATAGCCTATTGTTTATGATCGGTCAGACCTGCTTATGGTGTAAAGTCGATAGATGAGGTCGCGTCACAGCCTATCGGATAGACACGAGACTTATCAACAACTGTCTAGAAATTAATATTCATGAGCAAGCTAGAACGTTTTTTTTTTTTAACCGGGATATTTCAGCAGCTCCAGCTGGGGACAGGCCACCGACAATGGGGACGCCTGGTCACCCTACCGCATGGACGCTGTACAGCCCCTGGTGTCTCAGTCGCTGAGCGGGAGGAGGGTTTTACGTGGCAACATTTGCATTCTGTTGTTGTGAGGTTCTGCATGTACTGGCACTGAGCCTTGAGGGCTAACGCGGAGCGATGACCCCGCCTGATGCAGCGCACGCCGGGTCATAGACCGGAGGGGAAACCAACAGCCAGAGAACAAGACACTAACTCACTAACATGTACACAAACATAAAACCCACTCACACATCTGGGGCTTGCATCTGGGAAAGCTCTTCCTCAACAGTAAAGATCTTCTTCCAAAAGAAACGCCTCAGAATCAAACTCTCTGCACCTCTAGAGGGAACTAGAGAACTGTCTGGGAGAAATGAGAGATAGCTAATAATCATGAGAAGAAAAAGATAAACGTGTTTACTTAGTTACAAATGGGAACCGTGCCTTAGTCTCGCCAGGTGCATACAGCTATGACCAGTGGAGGAGGAGGAGGAGGAGGAGGAGGAGGAGGAGGAGGAGGAGGAGGAGGATATTTTATTGTAATATGGTCACAACTGCAATATAACATCTGTTTCAACTACTATCAACTACTATTTGTTTCAATACCTGACACTACTAGGTCCAATAAATACACTTTATATTTTCAATACCAATAAATGGTGCACAAAAATGGCAGCAGGACAAGAACACATTCCTTACTCTCCTGCCTGGGAGCATGCAGCACAAGACGTGTCCAAAAGAGAAAAAAAACACACAGCATGGCGTCTTCCACTGCAAACACGTGGCAAACATGTTGGAATGAGGCCTTTGAACGTGTTATCAAGGCAAACCAAATGAATGATGACTGTAAAATATTCAAATGTAGAACCACTGTTGTTAGGTGACAACCAAAGAAACTAAACTTTGCATATATATACATGTACATATGTACATATACATATAAAGTACATACTATTGTGTGTAACAGACGGATCAGAAAACTGTTCCTCAAGTGACGTGTGCAGTGTAACAAAGACTCTTGCCCTAGTTGCATGCATTCCCTGGTTGCTGTGTCATCGATGGGCACCGCCGCCGCCGTCGAGTCGCCACGGGCCTTTGTCATGCTGGCAGGGCTTCTGAGCGCTCAATCAGCCTGATGACTTGCAAATGTGTGTTGCGCAAGCGTGTTTATCCGCCCAACTCTTTTTATAGATCTCAAGAAAATCTCTGGTGAGAGACAGCAGCGGCAATGCGCGCGCAGGAGTAGCTCTCGAAACAAAAAGGAATTGTTCAGCTTTTTTTTATTTGGAGCATATGTGCTTTTGAAACGGCGCGATGGTTAAGGACAAATAAGGGCCTTTTGGATATTTCTGCTATATTACCAGGCATCAAAAAGCCATAACTGGGTCTTTGGCACTGCTTTTTTCTTTATGTGATGAAATCCTTCCATGCTGTGGAATTTCATTTTCAGGTTCAACGTGACCACGAGTGCTGAGGGCAGTAAAGACAAAACACTAGGGGGGAAACAGAGAGAGAGACAGAGATAGAGAGAGATTGCTTGCTTGCTTGCTTAGTTGCTTGCTTGTGCATGTGTGTGGATGTGTGTGTGTGTGTGTGTGTGCATGTGCAAGTGCACAAGGCGACTTTTTACCCAATTACATAATTCATACTTTGAGTGAAGTGAAAATGAAAATGTTGTACAACTCTTGGATCTGGTTCCTAAAACACAAGATGGACAGGAGGAAATTTCTATCCCTTGCCCAGAGCTTCTTAGAATGATCACAATTATAATCGATTCATTTTCTGTTCATTAACTAAACCATCAATTGTCCAGTTCAGCACTAACACATACATATTTTCAATTTTAGTTAGAAGACCGTGCACTCCCTGTTGGAAATAACTGCTGCCCCCTTGCATATGTGAGAGAGAGAGAGAGAGAGAGAGAGAGAGAGATAAACTAAAAATATATTGACAAAAGGTGGCTTGAATGCTCAGTTTTTATAACTTCAGCCAAACCATAAGAGACTTTATATGGAAATGTCATTGAATTGGCTGTTTAAAAACACTAACCCAACTTTACCCAGATTTAAAACTTGGTAAATTCTCCCTATAATGTAATTGAATTCTCTATCTATCTATCTCTCTCTCTCTCTCTCTCTCTCTCTCTCTCTCTCTCTCTGTCTGTCTGTCTGTCAATCAGGGATCACCAATGAAGTCTTATATACGGCACCGGTCAAGGGTCACATGACCACTAGCAGCCGTACTCTGCTGCTCTTCCCTCGCCACCCAACGCTGCCAGGGGGTAACCAAGGCAACGGAGCATCGGTGAGTTTCTGCCGTCGCTGCAGGTGACGATTGGGGCGTTCATCTGGAGGTTAGTTAGACAGATGTTGCTGGCCCTCCTGAGAGAGAGGGTCCATTTTAATTCAGGGCTGTGAAAGGACGGGGGGGGGGGCGGGGGGGGTTGCACTGCGCATGTTGGATCCGAGGCGGTGTGGTAAACACCGCCTCGGCGAGGGCACTGTCAATAAATACTGTCAAGGTGCCCCCCTTCTACAGAGACACCCATAGACATATACACATAGGCACCACATCGACTGCTTCGGCCCATTGCTGCAATACGTCAACGTCGTCGCCATATTGGAAAAGCCAAGACTGGCCTGTAAACAAAAACAAGTAAACAGGGGAGCTGCGTTTTTTCAGGATAAAAAGCTTACATTTCTCAACTGATTTCAATGAGTCTTTTTTATATTCAAGGGTTTAGGATCTACGTAGTCTCGCATAGCTAGACCTATCTCCACACTTCATTTTAGCGCTGTGCCAGTGCTGGAGAAAGGTCTGGCTCTACTCACTATCATTCTGGTATAGGGGAAAAAACACACCGTCTTGTTTGTATTTCTTTAAACCAATCACAGTCGTCTTGGGCGGCGCAAAGGCCAGGATGCAGCAGCGGTGGCAGATGGCTGAAGGGGGACGAGTATAAGGTATAACCTCCCATTGGGCGTCTCCTACAGTCGCCCAATGGGAGGCTTTAGCGGGGTGATGCCAAAAACCTAGATCCTGTGAGCCAGACTAGGATCTACGTGGAGTGTAAAAAAAAGTTTTGTTAACACTTTAGATTAGGGACCACACCATTAACTAGGTGCTAAGATCGTAATGTATGTACAACAACTTCCTGACTTACTATCAATAAGCAGTAATCAAGAGGTTATTGAGGGAAAACTCTAATATTAAAGTTAATGGCCTAGTAGTTGTAGAATATGGTTATGCAGAATAATGCATTAATAAGTGCTTTATAATGACTAATAAAGAGCCAATATGGGTGCTTATAAGCAACTAGTTAATGGTAAATATGTGGTCCCTAATCTAAAGTGTTATCAAAGTTTTGTCTGCAGTTCCTTTTTTGTACTCCACGTAGATCCTAAACCCTTGAATATAAAAACAACTCATTGAAATCGGTTGAGAAATGTAAACATTATAGTGGCGGCGACGTTGACGTACGATCCAAAGGCCAATGTATGTACGTCTATGGAGACATACCTACCTGTACCCAGCTGTTGGCTGCGAGCAGGGACACGGTGTGGAGAGAACGATGATGGATGGGAGGTGGAGGGAGAGAGATCACCGTCGTGGCCGGCGTCTGTTCTGGTCTCCCGCTTGGCCCTTTTGCTAAGCAGCCGGAACGACAGCAACAACGTATATAGAGAGAGCAGAGAGACTCTCCTCATTCATTGTGGATCTGTTGGCCAAGTGTAGGATTGTATTCATAACTAGTTGATAGACATAAAGTTATTTGTAAAGGACAGGCCTATATATCGATTGTATTGTAATTAACCTTCATTTTTTTAGGCCTACATTTACTTGCATATGGTTGAAACGCAATAGTTTGTCTTTGTTACTGTTTTTCAACCTCAACTATTAGGGACTCAATTGGATATGGATACAGGCCTATGGAGACAAAGGTTTTGTATTTGTGTATTGCCCTCTTGTGTCGAGAATGGTGATGCACTCGAGGAAACTGCATCCTCGTGTGGGGTCTTAAGTTTCATATTAGAATAAAAATGCAGTTGAAACCTATTTTCACATAGAAATATTCACTGTCTTCACCGTTATGAAACTAGGGTTTCATTACCAACATGCACGCAATTCAATGTTTTTTTGAATGATTATTTATGAAATTATTATTGTTAATAATAATAATAATAATAATAGTAATAATAGTAATAATAACAATTATTATTATTATTATTATTATTATATATACAATATTTTCAGGGACGAATAAAAGGTTTAAGACAAGTAAACCTTTTTGGAACTGCAGTGTGTAACAACAACAACACTGACCTCTTCTGGTGCAGTGATCTAACTGCAGATATCTGGAGTCAACACTGCTGTATATTCAACTTTAACTTCGCTCTCATAAAAGCATTTGGTGGTCCTATTGAGTTTATAACTTGACTATGGTACTTCTGTGAAAACAAAGCAGAATTTTTGCTTGGAAAAGCGTACATCTTTGCGAGGTTAAAGTCTCATTTTTGCATCATCAGTCCCTCCTAGAACAGTTTAGGCAAGAACATTTACTTTTGCAACGAGCCAGATCCACCAGTAGGTGTCAGTACAGTTATACATACTGCAATTCTCATTCACATTTGAACACATCTGAAGCTATGCTTGGTAATGTATAGCTATACAGGAGCAGAAAACATACTTGATATGTGTTTAGAGTATGCATTTTAATCAAGACCAAATTGTATCTGTATTCTGTTCCTTAAAGTTGTTTTATTTTGTTTAGCGTCACAAAAAAATGAGTTCAAAATCTGCCAAACTTTCTCAAACGTTCTCCCTCTATACATATATACATAAATACATTTTCATTGTCACACATACACACAAGCAAAGCAATAAAGTTTTCTATTGTAGATAGATCCACCTCCACCACCGCCACCTTTTATAACTCGAAAAAATAATTTAAATAAGACCATACCATCGATTTTCATGGGCACTTGAGAGAAACAAAACAAACAAACAAACAATAACAAATAGGTACTGCTTTTGATTGAGCCAGTGGTTTTGTCTACATGAGGGTAACCTCGTTCTCGTCTCACCACCGAAAGCGCGGGAAGCGTCTGCTTTGAATGTGCGGATAGCGGCGAGAGAGGAGGCGGGACTTCCCAGGGAGGGAATCGGCTTTCGGTTTCTGTCACATGTTCAGTAGTGGAGAGAAAGAGGACAGGACCTCCAGGGGAGGGAATGGGATAGGACACTTTGAAATCCGATTTGAGCGGCCAGAGCATCCGGACTGAGACACATCTGTAAATATCCGTTTGGAATTGCATTCACAACCACCTCCCAAAATGTGGCTTGGATCCCATTCGCAAAAGTCGCATTTCATGTGGTTTCTTGCTGTCCAGACTTCCTAAAAGCAATCTGGATACAATCTGGATATGCCAAAACATGGATTTGGGCTGGCAGTCTGAACTCGGCCTTAGTCTTTCACCTGGTACTGTTTACCGACATACACAGCTCACATGAAGTAAGAATGAAAAGAAATTGCATTTGTGTAGTAGGAGGGGACCAGAGCTGACCAAATGCCAGCCCATAATACTCAGCATCCCCTTCCTAGTCTCACACGAGTGAGCGGTTGTTCACACGAGCTCCTATTGGCTGTCCCAGAGGAAGGAGTTGTTTTGCAGAACTTGGGCCAGTTTCTGGTTGAAGGGCTGGTAGAAGTCCTGCAGGAGCTCTCTGGTGACAGCCAACATGGGACCCAGGTTTCTGTTGGACTCTGTACGGGTGTTGGACGCCGGGCTCTGTGTGATCTCTGCCTCCTGCTGCTCTGTCAGCGGCCCTGGAACACACACACACACACATCCGTCACACACGTGTGCAGACACACACACACACACACACACACACACACACACACACACACACACACACGTGTACACACATGTTCACACACACACACACACACACACACACACACACACACACACACACACGCACATGGACACACACACACACACACACACACAAATGCACACACCCTCACAAACACACACACACACAGACACACGCACAAAAGTGTGCATAAACATACATACATACACACACACACACACACACACAGAAGTGTGCATATATATATATACACACACACACCGAGCATAGATGCAGAGGCATCCCTCTGCTGTGATCCGTCCCCGCAGCTTCAGACACGTGAAGCCATATTTAAGCAGCCGCCGTGAAATTCCTGTGTGTGCCATCACAGTGTGCTCCGAGCTCGCTCCCCTTGGCAGGGACTCTCTAGGAGGTAAACACACCGTGGATGGCTTTGCCAGGCCTTTGAACAGCTAAATCTACACTTTGTGGCAATTATACTGCACGCAATGTGTGTGTGTGTGTGTGTGTGTGTGTGTTTGTGTGTGTGTGTGTGCATCTTATTATGTGGTGAGGCAATCATTCATTTTGGTGAATGGCAGGAAATGAAATGCTTTGATTCCTTTGTTTTCGAGATGCCATTCAATGACAACTGTAGTACTGTAGCGTCATTGTGATATAAGGATACCCAAATGCTTATCTAGTCACAAAACCTTCAGACCTGCACACATGCATTGGGGACTTTTAGAAGCACTGAATGAGTGACACTGTCGCTAGTGGAGAACTAATCTGGGATCCAGCATGCACTTCTGGGGGGAGACGGCACAGAGCCTGGGCTGGAAACCAACAACTGCCATCAACCATCAACTTTTTACCATTGTCTAGTCTTGTTAAAAAAGTAAAGAAACATCTCAATAAATCATAATATCGAATACCAATCACAACCGATTGGTGATAGAATCGAATGGGGAGATGAGCATAACGTCCCAGCCCTATTAGATATGAATCTAAAGTGTAATGTGTGTGAGCCTAGTGGAGACCGGCCGTGTGTTCCTTACCCAGGCTTAGGAAGTTGAACACGCGGTTCATGGTGTATTTCCGGTTCAAGGCGTGGTCCTCGAGACGCAGGACCAGCAGCTGGTCGCGGGGGAAGACGGTCAGCCAGTCCAGGAGGAAGACAACGTAGAGGCCCACTGGCATTCTGATCTACAAAACAGCACAAACCCCTGGCATAAGGATCAGGGGTCCTCACATGTGTGGCTAAAAGCATGAGGATCAGGGGTCCTCATATGTGTGGCTAAAAGCATGAGGATCAGGGGTCCTCATATGTGTGGCTAAAAGCATGAGGTTCAGGGGTCCTCATATGTATGGCTAAAAGTGCGCACAAGTATGAAATACAACTTGAGAGAATTTTTCTTTCATTGAGTTACATTTGTTTGGGAATTTATTGATGAATTCATTATTGATTCATTTAAATATTATATATATATTTTTTTAAATTGTATTTTTACTATAACTTGAGGGATGTGACATTTCAGTGATCAATTCATTAACATGCAAGTGACCGCCCCCTTTTTGTGCCCCTAACTTTTCAGAAAAAAGTCAGATTAGAGACCTAGACATGGATGCATTATTCGTTATTATTTGTTTTAGGTTACATCTTTATATTTGATGTTTAGGTAGGGTTGGTAAGAATGTGTTCCAAGTAATATGAAGAGATCACTGAATTGTCCCTAGCAATTATAATTGACAGTACAATTGTACAACCCCCCCTCCATGTCAAAATCAATCAAATAGATGCCCTTGAAGTGAACCTCAGAGCAATTGCATCAACATGAGGCTTGTGTCTGTCTGTCTGTCTGTCTTTCTGTGTGTGGACGTCTGTGTGTCTCTGCATTAACATCTGATGTGCTGTCAACGTGCCACCAGTCCAGTTGACCACAGCCCAGACCCTCTTCATATCATGTGTTTGTTTGATTCTTAATATTCTGAACAGCTCCAATTTCCAATTGACCTGCATCACCTCCTGAGAGGCAGACACTTCAGAACCGTAAGCACACTGCCAAGATATCATCACCGATGTAATTGCAAGATTAGGGTATCTGCTTTTGGAAAAGGCTTGACAGCTTTCATATGAAAGGGGTACAAGCAGTACAAGTGTGCATCTTGACGGTGAATTGAAGTAGTGTCATTAGGATTAGATCCTGGCACCATGGCAATACATTCCCCTCGCTCTTTCAAATAAATTGAAAGGGGCCAACTCTACCCTTTTTATGACTAGACATTGAAACAACACTTGAAACAACGCAGTCTTTGTATGGAAAAAGCACATAAGTCATGCTGTCAATGTGTCTGCTCATTTCTCCTCTGGCCCTGATCTCCTCGTCCACTCCCAGTTCTTCACCAAGGTGCCACGGTCTGCTCCACACACACCCAAAATGCATTGCATGCGGCCTAATAGGGGGATGGACAATTAGGCCAGGAAGAAAGAACGAGCATGTCATGGAGTGGGGGGGGGGGGGGGGGCACTATTTCTCATTTGTAGCCTGAAATGTGTGCAATGTGTGTGCACATGTGTGTGTGTGTGTGTGTGTCCCTTCTTTCAAAAAAATAACAAAAAACTGGCCAAGGGCCCGAACGCTGGGCAGAGTGCTGCCCTCACTGGGTGTGGATGTGTGTGGATGTGTGTGGATGTGTGTGTGCGTGAGTAAGAATGACCACAGGAGCACACAGTGCTGCTGATAGAACCGTCTTGTTAGCCTCGCCTTGATGGACTGGCCAGTTCAGTCTCTCCAACGGGGCCAGAATAATGCCTTCCTCTGTGGCCTTGCCAAGTCTTCCTCAATGGCGTGCATTGCTCGGCGGTGTACCGCGTTCACCCCCTGCTGATGCTCACCCTTTTGATAGCGTTAGCTATAGTAGGATGTGCTAATGAAGTGTGAATTTTCCCTGGCTGTGTTTCTTTTTCACACCCCTGACCGGCCACGCCAACCACCCAACACCACCACCCTCCCGCCAGCTAAAGGCCGAATAACACCTCTGCGTCTGAACATATGCGGAGGTCTGTGAAGGTCAACGTTGCTACTCAGAGATCATATGCGGCCCTTTTACCGCTTTTTAATCACTGATTGGTCAAGCAGGGAACCGAAGCTCTGTGTTTTGTTTTGTTTTGGATAGCCAGACACAAGAATAAAATGAATGTGCCCGGCAAAATCGAAACACTGTATTTTCAGTTGGTTACGATAACACCAACCTCTTTTATTTTGCGCTCGGTTGACTCGATCTCGCGATTCTGTTTCCTCTTTGGTTCATGTACATTTGGGGTCAGGAAAACGCTACACTGCCCCCTGGCGTTGTGTCTCCGAGTTGCGAAGTGGATCTTCGTGAAGCGCGCCGCACGCAGAAGTCTGAAACCAGCTTAAAACAGCCATCATCGGTACACAACGATTCTGTGCAGTGGGAGCGTAAGGGAGGGAGGACGGACACACTCACCGGCATGCCTTTGTTGAGGGTAGAGTTGTACACACAGGAGCGTATGGTGGTCATGGCCACACAGCCGTCAAAGAGCTGCAGGGACTCTGACACCTTGTCGTGGAAGTCCTCCGCAGACTTATTGGTCTCGCCAAAGTAAAGGTAGTCTGAGTAGAGCCTGCAAGACAGACAACAACCACAAGTAAGTAAGTAAGTAAGTAAGTAAGTAAGTAAGTAAGTAAGTCACTTTTATTTATATAGTATAAAGTCTATTTATATAGAAGATTAAGTCACAAAGTGCTTTACAACTATAACATAATAAAAATAAAACATAAGAGTACATGAGAGTACAGTACATTGAAAATAATGATAATATATAATAACCCCCACTATTTGGCAATAATTCAATACCAGAGAGCACTTATAACTATCATGACACAAAACACATTGCACTGCATTGATATTTTAAGTTTTGAAGGTTTTGGTGATTACTCAATCACTTTAGTGGCTTCGAAGCTGATGTAATAATAACAGTGTTTGTATCTCATGTCTGATTGCTCAAGGACTGAACAACAAGCAAGTTGAGACAAACAGTTACACAACCAAGTGAGAAAGAGATGCCTTGGTTTGAAGCAAGACTTCAAAGTCAACACATCTACTTGCGAGTGCCATTCATCCCTTCTGGAATTTCGTAAGAACCTGATTTTGATAAAACAAGGGGCCTAACAGCACAGACATGTCCCAGCGGGAAGAGACGCGGCCCAGAGGACAACAGAAGTCATCCTTCACATGGTGTCATGTGTGTGTGTGCATGCATCCGTGCATGTGTGTGTGTGCGTGCGTGCGTGTGTCTGTGTGCGTGTGTCTGTGTGTGCCTGCATGTGCGTGCATGCATTCACGTGTGTGCCAAGTGCGTGCGTGCGTGCGTGCGTGCGTGTGTCCCACCGCTCCACCGGGTCCCTGAAAATGACAATGAGCCGCGTGTCGGGATGCAGAGCGTGGATGAAGTCCTGGTTCAGGTAGGGAGGCTCGTCTGTCGTGTTGTCACTGTAGTACATCCAGGCCTTGTTGTCCCACATAGTGGATGCACTGGCTTCCCCTACACACACACACACACACATACACAATAATAAATAATAATGTCAAAGTTTTGTTTTTTATGTACAGGGAAAAGGACCGCATGAATCACGGAGGCAGACAGCAGTAGGAGGTGAGCTTAGTGAGTAAACAAGTTTATATAAATATAAGTATATATATACACTCATGTTCATTGTGCGCTCCCCTACAGTGAGGCCGGGTCCAGAGCACGTTTGAGTCCACCCCACCTCCTCATTTTCAGCCAAAGCCCCCGGTGCCACGCCCCCGATGCCACACCCCCTCAACACCTATGGCCCAAACCTGAATCCTGGGCCCCTCTAAGCTATGCTCAGCAGCATTAAAGGCTATTAATGTCGATCTTAAAGAGGGCTGCTTTTTTGTCATAGGAGTCCACTTAAAGGAAATGGAGATAGGACAGTTTTTTTTTTAATAATTCCTCTCATGGAATACATATTATTGCTTTCGGGAGATTAATCAAAAATGAATAAAGAGACCATGGCTTCACATCACTCTGCATCAAAGTGGCACAATGCATTAGATCTAAACTCACAGCATTTGGCATGTTTCTCTTGAATATAAAAACCTAACCCCATAAAAAACAACTTATTTTAGATGGAAAGTGATGTGGTGGGTTACATAGTAGTGCTGTGCTTGATCCTGCTCCAAATCTTGACTTAAATGCACAAAGTTTTAAAAACTTAGGATAACGTGAATATGGAGTTGTATGTTACCATATACTGGCACTTTTTGGTTACCAGGTAATGTCAATCAAACATTATGGCTACACCACCCTGCCCCCCCCCCCCCCCCCACCCAAATGGGATTGTAGCGAGTGGGAGTGTGTTGTGTAAGACAAGTGAAAAAGTCTGAACAGCAATATATAGGCCTTGACCCTAAAGTGTCTACCACAAGTCGGCCAGAAGGTATTTTTCATTGTGGGCGGGGACGAGCTCAAAAAGTGTGTTTGGTTTTCTTTAAAGGCCTTGTGAAACAGAAGTCAAAGTACTATTTGACTCTGCATATTTACGTATTACTGGTAAAAACACAAAGCTAGGGAGGGACTTGGATATTGATTGGCGTTTACAGTAGCCAATAGTGCTGAACGTGCCGCCAGATTGACAGTAGCTGGCAGCTCAACATGGAAAGCCATGACAACGGCTTGCTCTGTTGTGGAGGACTTAAAACTCGAGAAAGGATTTTCATTGGACACAAAATTAATAAACGCCCCTGGTGCAGGATAAGTCATCAAACATTTGAAACTATGCTGCATATTACTAACTGAAGTTATGTCATGAAATAATATAAAATTAGGGAAGCTGTAGGAGGTACGTGCGACAAATGGCTGACATAGCTATTAGAGGATGTGGTGGGGGGCTGATCTCGTGTTGTTAGAGGAAGTTGTGGGGGTTGATCTAGTGTTACCAGAGGAAGGCTGCATAAGTTGTGTTCTCAGACAACACATAACTTATTGGTGAGGTCCGATCCTCTCCACCCCCAGGTTTCTGTCTACTGACTCATCTCAGAGAATTTATTTCCATACACCGCTGCACAACACTGTTGTGTCTGTTGTCTGTTGTGTCTCTTATATCGGTCTGAACCGATATAAAGAGGGACTTCCAATCCAACATTTTCAAACATCATAGGAGCGACAGACTGAAATGACCAACCGACAATGAATTAAATTATGTAAACAGAAATGCACTCGCAAATGACGCTGGCGATGCGCAGACTCAGTACCACACCAGTTCGGCATTCACACTATTTTATAGCGTTTGATTTTAGATCAAAATACTTTTCTGATAGGCTACTGTGTGGGTAGAGGGACCTCTGATAGGCTGCTGCTGTGTAGGGGAGAGGGACCTCTGATAGGCTGCTGTGTAGGGGAGAGGGACCTCTGATAGGCTACTGTGTAGGGGAGAGGGACCTCTGATAGGCTACTGTGTAGGGGAGAGGGACCTCTGATAGGCTACTGTGTAGGGGAGAGGGACCTCTGATAGGCTACTGTGTGGGGTAGAGGGACCTCTGATAGGCTACTGTGTAGGGGAGAGGGACCTCTGATAGGCTACTGTGTGGGGGAGAGGGACCTCTGATAGGCTGCTGTGTAGGGGAGAGGGACCTCTGATAGGCTACTGTGTGGGGTAGAGGGACCTCTGATAGGCTACTGTGTGGGGGAGAGGGACCTCTGATAGGCTACTTTGTGGGATAGAGGGACGCTCCCGTGCCACATTATTAGTTTTAAAAGAGAGCACCGGAGAAAGTCTACCAAGAAGTGTCCTCTACTTCGATTAAACTTCTGTCACAAGAACTTAAAATTTCATACTGTGATACATTTTTCTTTATTTATTCTTTGGATTTTCCCAATCACTCTTCCAACCCATTCAACAATTTGATCGGCTATTTCCTTTTTGTCATATTCATTCACACATTTCCCGTGGTGTTAAAGGGGATGGTGGAAATGTATGGTAATGAGCTAAGCGGGCACGAGAATAAGGATTTAAAACGACCGGTATTTATCAAGGGAAATTGTGCACCGGTGTGCGTACGACAAGCCTAAGAACGCTTGATTAATCCCAACTTTTTCATGCGTAAGAACTTTCTAAATGTCATGCGTACGATAGGATTTAGACCTTTTTCTACGAACTCTTGATAAATGAGGGCCCTGGTTCCTAAAACACAAGATGGACAGGAGGAAATTTCTATCCCTCGCCCAGAGCTTCTTAGAATGATCACAATTATAATTGACTCATTTTCTTTTAATTGACTAAACCATTGATTGTCCAGTTCAGCACTAACGCATACATTTTTACTATTTTAGTTTAAGAGCTGTTGGAAATAGCTGCTGCCCCCTTGCATGCGTTGCCTTAATCATTGACATTAAAGGTGCAGTGTGTAGGATTTAGTGGCATCTAGCCGTGAGGTTGTAGTTTGCAACTGAATACCCCCCCCCCCCCCCCCCACTCCCTTTACAACGACGTAGGAGAAGCTACGGTGGCCCGTACTGGCCAGTAAGCTGCCAGTAGGTACTTCCAAAATAATATCATCGTGTACAGCATCGAATAGCCAAGTGACCAGTTATTTAGTCTCTAAAACTATAGGTCATAGCTTACAGTAAGGTAACGATTATGATTGTTAATTATTCTGCATTGTGGTAGCGTTATATGGCTAACATTAGCTAACGATAGCTTCTTTGCATGGTTTATCCATACAAGTTTAAAACATGGCGGTGCAACATGGCGGGCTCTTTCCAAGATCCATATGTAGATGTAGGCTCATTGTAAGGTAATGTAAACACAATCATTTTCATGGGATTATACACTAATTAAAACATACTTAGAGTATTATATTTCATTTCGACCAAGTCCATTTGCTAGATGCCACTAAATTCTACACACTGCACCTTTAAAGGTTCGGCTAAACATTTCCTGGTATGTGTGAAGAGATTCGGCGCACCTATAATGATGTGGCGCTGCGGGTCAGGGAGGTCAGCGGCTCTGCTGACATTGGCCGATAGCTGGTCCTGGATCTGGAAGGCTGACAGATCAAATAGGTCCAGGTAGTCGTCCACTGGGAAGCGTTCGTGAAAGCCATCTTTCAGACGGACTATACCTGGGAGCCGGGAAAAGAAGCACACATGGACATCAACACTACAGTGGACACACTACAGAAACACACAGGGCTAGCACTCCTAAATACTTTTGTATTTATTCAGAGGAAAAAACTTGCTATATTATTATTTGTATTATTATTATACCTAAACTTAACGTGTTGGACATAACATCTGAAGCTACAAAAATGGTGTGAAAAGAGCTAAAAATCTCTGATACAACAGCCATTTAATTTACCACCATGCTAATAAACACGTTACACACATCTCAAACACATGCAAAGAAAGACAGCACATTCGCTTCACAGGCCATCATTTTTACTAGGGACGGGAATTGGCAGGGAGCTCACGATACGATATTGCAACGATTTTTGAGTGCGGATATGATGTGTATTGCAATTCTGTTATAGGATATTATTATTTTTGGTATGATTTTATCTTCAGTGTGGTTCCAAGTATGGGTATAATGTTGGGGTTCAGGTTCTACAGGTCCGTCAGTGTCTGCCATTGTTTTCATATGAAAAGAGGTTGAACAGAACAGGACATAGTTGATGCGAATCAACTATAGGCGAATACACTATAGCGCCCTCTGTAGGACAGTACCATTATTTTTGCTTCAACTAAAATTACATTAACGTTTCTAGCTTTTTTGACTACCTGATGATACAAGTACTGCATAAGCAACGAATCCCGATACTCACATGAATCAACTTCTTCTCGTCACTTGTAAGTCACGAGATCTGTAGAGTTGAGTGTTTGGCATAGCTGTGCTTTTAAAAAAAAATAAAAATGTAATAATAGGAGCACACACAATTGCTTCCCATGCAGATTTGGTGTGGATAGATGTGTTTGCTTTCAATGCTGTTGTGGCCTACAGTCTAATTACAGTTAACCAGGCAGCTGTGGACACAGGGAGTCTTTAGTCTATTGTTGGGCTTCAGAAGGATCCTCGCAGAGCCGCATAACGAGGCTTAGCTCAGGCGGCCATTAGTTCCACACAACGCTTTGATGGCGCTGCAGTAAACAACCTCGCGATACACCTCTCCAAAAACACCCGGGCAGAAAATGTTTTCAAGCACATTTCTATCTTACTGTTGATACCAATTTGTTTGTTTCTATGTTGTGTCTATGTTGTTGTTGTTGTTGTTGTTTTTCCACTTGGTTTGGGACTAAATTGATCTTCCTATTTAATGATCTTCCGATCTTGCTTTCCTATTTATAAGAGTTCATGATGGCAAAAATGGCAGGCAGAAATCCCTGACGCTCACAGAGTGAGGAAATAAAGTCAATATATGCAGTACCATGGGAAATCATATGAAGAATAGCAGAAAGTACACATATCGTTGAGTTATTACTCATTAACAAGCATAAGCCAGGGTAAATCGCTAATACTCTATAATAATGTTGCGGTAATAACACCAATACAAGACCTAATGGACTTGATGAATAAATCATTTCAAATAACATTTCCTTATGTTTACTATACAGACGCAACATTCAAATCAGAACTAACCCATAAATCATTTGGAGTTTAAATTTAGTGGGAAACACTGTGCTTTTAATCTGTTGCTTTGTATTACTGTTACTAAAAGGCTGAAATCATTACACTCATGTACCTCTGAAAATGTGTTATATCAAATGCTTTTACTTAAATTACATTTTTAGGATATCGACAACTGCATGCATGAAGTTTAGGAATAATAATGATAATAAAAACAAATAGAGAAGAAGAAATGCTTTCTGAGACAGTTAGGCATGCCTCAATAATAATAACATACTTTCTGACCAAGCGTAATAAATTGAATTAATTAAAGTACATGTAGCGCCTTGATCCACTCGAGTTATGCCAAAAGCATGCCAACCTTGGGTGTTGAATACTTCCTCAGAGAAGGTTCTTCTAAGACATTCATGGTATGCTGCTTTATAGACATAGAGTAGCACTGAAAGCAATCAATATGAATTACCCGGCACTCTGAACTTACATTAACAGGGATGTGGTGAATGAAAAGTGAATCACAACAGATCAGCCGACAGTTTAACCAACTACAACTACTACAAATGCTGTCTTTGACTTTCCTATTGATATCTGTAGTGTATGTATCTTTGATGAATTAGCACTTGTACAAGAAAGAACTTCTGACCTAGAATCAAAAGAGCAAGCTTTTTTCCACTTTAAGTCTTAACATTTAACAAGACTCACCATTTTCGATATCACTTTGCTGTAAATATATCGGGGACTACTATCGGTATAGCTCGTCTGCTATCAGACTTTAGATAAGATCTCAAGTCTGATAAGGGCCACCCTGACCCTGGTGAAACGGGATCTTGTAAGCTTGACTTTCTGCCCCATCTGTGCTCCTAGCCACATGCCTTTTTTAACATCACAGCTGCACACAGAGAGAAGGGCAACATGTGAGCATCCACACATTCACAGTCCCTAGAAGGAGGCTGGCCTGGCATGGGAGTAAAGCCATGCTATCAAAGGAATTGTGTGTGTGTGTGTGTGTGTGTGTGCACACGTGCAAGTGTGTGTGTGTGTGTGTGTGTGTGTGCACATGTGTGAGTGTGGACCTGTTTGTTTGCATGTGTGTGTATGTGTGTTGTGTGTGTGTGCGTGTGCGTGTGTGTGTGCGCGCATGTGTGTGTGTGTATATGTGATGTGTGTGTGCATTTGCGAGTGTGGAGCTGTTTGTATGTGTGTGTGTGTGTGTGCGTGTGTGAGTGCATGTGTATGTGTGTGTATGTGTGTGTACGTGTGCGCGTGTTTGTGCGTGTGTGTGTGGGGGGGGGGAGTTCATCTCTCAGCTAGATGACAAATTAGCACATGTTCAAATTCTATTAAGCCAACTGTGGGAGGGTAGATATTGGCAGCAGACTGAATTACTCTGATAGCACTCAGTTGAAACAAGCCAGTGATTTCCAGGTGGTAATAGAACCATTCATGATCAGTGGATCTTCAAAGTCCAGGAAAATACACAAATCAAATTCAACACAAACCTATGTCATGTCCATTAAAACCGGCAGTGAATCAGTCATCCACACTATCAAAAATCTACTTGAAACTGATTTACAAAAAAAACAGTTTTGAGACAGAATGCTAAAATAAAATGATTCATAAGACAGGAATTGCACGGGACCACCAAAAACAGGAAACTATATTGCGTGGATTCAGTGTACGTGCAAAAAGCTTCAAAGAGCACAGAGGTCTGACATCTGCCTGTGTTTCAGTGGCTTTTCACCCGAGAACCAGCCATGTGACCGATTATTGTGAAAGACTAGCTATTGAACATCCCTCTAAACGCGTGTCCGACGATGTAGAGAGCGCTAATGAGTGCCGTCACCACATGTAGCCAAACTTCCTGAGTGTCACTACGGGAACCGCCATCACAGAGGAAGCTCTATTGATATTCCCCTTGTGGTAGCAACAATGCTAAGAAGATTAGCATTCAAAATGGTGAATGCACGCACTAGCGGAAAAAATACCCATTAGCTAAAAAAAAAACATCGCTGTTATCCATCTTCTTTATTCAATATTTAATTTACTGCAGCGGATGATTAATAGCATCATGAGCGTTTTTTTTAATGGTCGTTTTGATATCTCACATTAAGATGTTGTACTTGAAGGTAAGATTCGAGACAACCAACAAGACATCCCCTCCATCTCTGCTCCCTCCCACCCTGTGTTTCTCCACCATTGAGAAGTGTTGAGTGGTGCACCTGTGATTGACAGGCAAGATGGATTCCCCGAACCAACCAGTGAAGAGATGCCCTGATTGGTCAGAAATGAGTCAGATGCAGGCAGACGCAGTCAACTCAAAATATCTCACAGAGTATTTCACTCACTAATAGCTGATGGAAGGCTGTGCCATTTCTAATACATTCCTAACAAAGTCAATAATAGCTGTTAAACATACTATGATCTCATGATGACATCACTGTACCACTTAAAGATTTGCTAGATGTTGCTGATTTAACATCTTTATGTGTTTTGAGTCTTTGTTTGCAAGGGAACATTTACTTCAGAAATAAAATGAGAATACTTACACTGGTGAGATAACCTTGTCTTTGAGGCAGAAGGGAACCATTACAATACAACCATTACAAAAGGGAACACTTACCTTACAAGGTAGCTTACTAGCTCTGGCTATTTTCGATATATACCGGCTTCACTTCTTCACATATTTTCTGTTACAGAACGTCAATTTGCAAGCCTGTACCATTGCCTGCGGATGTCACACACGTAGAGTCATGTGTTCCCAGAACTTACCAAACCTTTTGCGCGTCCACCAGTGTGGTTCTTTGCTGATGCTGAACCTGACGTCCGGGTGCATCCTCAAGCGGTCATACAGGTCCGTCGTGCCGCACTTCGGCTGACCAATGATGTAGAAGTACGGCAGGCATCGCGTGCGGTACAATTTACCGTCCCGGTGAAATAAGTGTTCCCGAAAAGAGTTCCTCAAGAACTCGAACAGCGCGTGGAAGCGTTTGGAGAAGCGCTCGTACTGGTTTTTCTCGTAAGGGTCCGATGTTATATTCCCAGTGTACTCCTCGTACCAACATGGATTCTTCACGCCAGGCAGGAATTTGCGGGGGATAACAGAAAACATCTGCAGAGACAAACAAGACACGCCATTAACCCCACACAATTGTAGTCAACCTTTTTTTGTTTTCGAGATAACAAAGGAGCAGTGTCATGAATAATGCTCTATAATGGACTATTACAATGAAATCTTATGAATCTCCAGATGTTGGGGGGTGCACAGAAACACACAAAGAAACACACATACCAACACACACACACACACACACACACACACACACACACGCACACACACACACACAGCTGAATCATGTATAAATCATCTGTGGTTAACGTAACACTCATGACACATCCCACATTTCCTTCACATTTCAAGCTATCTACAGTTGAAGCAAAACCGACAAAGCCTCACACTAGACGATGACTCACCGACTAATGACCAGACAGAGCAGGAGTAAGGACAATTGCAACCAGGCATGTGGTATTGATTGGCCCCCATCCACAATCTCCCTTGCATTCATGTGTTCAATAAGAAATTAGGTGTGTAGCACATAGGACGTAACACACATTGGTAACACTTGACAATAAGGGTACATTAATGAATGCTAGTTAATTCAGTAATAAGCATTAACTAACTATTAACTTACAGTTAATTAACAGTTAACTAAGGTAATCATTTATACATTTAGTTTATAAAGATGCAATATGCTCCCCTTAGACACCCCTTAGTCAAAATACACTAACGTTACGTTACCATTTTCTGGAAGAGGGAACGCTCACGCTTGGGACACACTTGTTACCTTGTGGCCGCCTCACTGAACTGCAGCAGCTCACGAGTGATGCTGTCCACACAGACAGTGTCATCAACACAGCATTTTCACTCTATTTTGCCGAGTACCTCACGTCTAAGGAGCATGCCTTTATAAACCATGGATTAACTAATAATAATGAATGTACCCTTATTGTAAAGTGTTACCCACACATTATTGAACCAGTCCTTAAGGTGAAGTATCCACATGGACAAGCAACAGCGCCTATCCATGGGACAGCTTTTAATGTAGTAAAATCAGCAATGGACAAATTACGGCAGGCACGCAGGTTTAGGTTTGCGATGCAATACGCTTTCTTAGCCTAATTGTATCTCTGAATTAATGAAAATAGAAAAGGCAATGAATGGATAATTGTGAAACAGCACAGCGCTATTGAAGCTGGCAAGGACAGGCTGTAGGTTGGAATACTGATTTGAATCACCCTTTCAGGCTTCACCCTTAATTCTGTTCCACAACCCACCAGACATTGTCCATTTAAACCCACTATATTACCACTATATTACCACTACACTGTATATCCCCCAGTACCTTCCTACCTGATTCTACTAAATCAAAGGCTTTAGTGTTGTTAGGTCACATTCACATTAGACGCCAACGTGGGCCAAATCAGAATATGTGATGTATGGCACACATCACATTAGTGCATAATATTTTCAAATCAGATTTGGATCACTTTCCTGTTTGGTTCTAGATTTGACACATGACCACTCAAAATGGAATTGGATGTGAGCTAAGAAATCTGAATTGAGCATCACGGCAACTTAGTGACAATGTGAACGCAGCCTCCGTGACAAGGTGTACCAAGTACTGGGGACTGGATGGAAAACATGCAGGATGTTGTAAATGTAATCTAGGGGACGAAAGAGAAAAAGTCGATTCACGCGAGTATCGCGACTCTTTGCTTCTACAATACTTCTATCCTCAGGTTGACTCAAAAATCGATATATCTTAGTGGAAGCAAATGAAGGGTATATACTAGTCCTATAGTGTATTTGCCGATAGTACATTTGCACACTACGTTTTATTCTGTTTCGGCCAGGTTAATTTTAAAATTAAAATGACAGACCTGTAGAACCCAAGCCCCAATGTTGAACCCATACTTTAAACCACACAAAAGAAAAAATGTTTTGTATTGAATCGCAATATTTACAGAATCACATTTTTTACAGAATCCAAATACATATAATATCAGCACTCAAAAACCATTGTAATATCTTATCGTGAGGTCCCTGCCGAATCCCTGTTCCTAAAGGAAACCGTTGCTTCTTGTTTCACTCACGTGTGGCTCGCTGCTGACCAGGGCCTTGCGCTCGGGAACCCGCCTGCCGCTGTGGAACTCCACCCTGGACACAATGGATTTCACCACCAGCCGGATGTGGGCGAGGTCCCTGGACGCGGACAGGTTGAAGGCCCCGAGTCCCGGATTGACCAGGCTGCCGAATCTGTACGGCGGCGGGGTGAGTAGGAGGCCCTTTTTGTCCGCCAGCAGCATGTAGGAGGCGGCGACGAGGAAGCTAACGGTCAGGAAGCACATGAAGCTGCACACCTTCAGCTTGTTGAGGAAGCCCAGGGCGTTGCGGTGCCATGCCACCACGTCCCCGCGCTTCACTTCCAGGACCGCGAAGAGACTCACGGGCATGTCGTCCATGTGCAGCAGCACGGGCCCCTGGCCGAAGTCATCGGGTGGGGCACGCAGCAGACTGTACTTGTAGTCCATCTGCGTCATGGCTCCGGGCCGCTCGCCTGTGGAGGCACACAGTTTTACTACGACTTGTTACCCCGCATTAAACCTGCACTATGTACGTTTTGCCATGAGTTGTAGCTACAGTTCTCAAAGTTTGAGAAAACTTCTGATGCTTCTGAATGAGGTCAAGACCAGGGCCCTGTTTCAAGTAGCAGGTTAGGTTATGGTTAGGCTTTTCCTCACATTTTATCCTCAGTCTAAGAGTGGACGGGAATGAGTGATGCGTCTTTTACCATAAGTATGACGCCATGATAGTGGCATTCACGGCGATACGGTGATTTGCGACTTAAAAACATGTGGGAGAAGGAGTCAGTATACAAGTCAGCGCCCCTGACTTGTACACGTATTGGTCTCAGAAATTAAATTATATCTGCGCTTCGGCCAAAGATCTAGTCTACATTTTGCTTTATGGAAGTATGTAGAAAATGATAGAGCGGAAAACAGCAGTGCTCTTTGTGGTGAATTTGCTGTGTTGCTAATGTAATCTCTGATAGTGCTCAGAAAAAAAATCTGAAGAGAAACAGAAGATAAAATTGAAGATGACATGCTGAAAAATGAGCAGAGGCATAAAATGTTGATGGGTTATTTGTAGGGCTGGCCCCTCATAGTCAACTAGCTAGCTGACTAATTATTCACGGGGCTCTTGGCCGACTAGGATTTGTGTTAGTCGAGTGGTCAGATCACGTGTCTGAGCAGAACGGTACACCCACTCTAACTCACTCGAATGCACGCAATGTAAGGTGTACTGAAAAATGTTGTATTCATTAAAATGATTATTATGCCATGATAAATGTTTTTTTTCTAGATGTTAGGCCCAAAACACTCCATGATGTAGGCTACAAGGTAACTGAGAATTTGGCATTATTCTCTGTACATTGTAAAATCTATGTATCTGTATATCTATATAGTAAAATGTTACTAGGCATATGGATAGGTCTACCGAGCCAATGATTCCTTGATAATAACTAGAATTAAATGTAGAAACAAATGATATCAATGGTTAAAATTTAATACCACACTTGTTGAGCTTATGACATTTCTTAAATACGAAAAAAAAAAAGATGTATTTATAGGAAGCGCAAGTACTGTGAGTTGTGCATTAGGTAATCTCACAAATCAGACTTTAGATTAATAATGTAAAGCACGTTATTAGCTTTTAATAGCGAACATAAACTCGGCCAGCAGTAGTAAACTGTAAAAAAGTAAAGGTTTCAAATCAACATCCTATACACCCTGACTGGCCACTGTAGAAATACACTTCTGAAAGCTTCATCCGCACACGTAAATGAGTTTCTCTTTGGTAGAATATCTCCCCAAGGAAACAGGATACAAGGCGTAACTCTGCCCCTTTCAGTTTTCCTGCTATAGCACGGCATGGTGGGACAGCTGGACTCAGATTATGCATTAGGTCATAGCACCAATACTTTTTAACAGAGTGCTGTCATTGAAACACACCAAGTTTAATCTATGAGGTTGCCCCTCCCCTCAAACAAATAAAGCAATTTCCTGCCAGACAATTTAATTTTACATTCAGATTGACTTCTTCTTGCCCTTCCAGTTCTCATCAGTGATTACAACTACCACCCCCCTCCTCCACCACCACAGACGCCCAGTGAACGGCACTGTCGCAATATGGATGCCTTGATAAGAGGAAGAAGGCCAGGGGGAAAAAGTGGGGGGTGCAGCTGCGTGTCTGCCTAGTCTGCATCTCCAGAGGGACAGATAGGATATGAGACAGAGCAGGTGTAGCACGAAGAATGGATTAGGCAAATGGCGTTCCTCATATGCTCATAATGTCACATGGATACGCAGATACACGCACATTAAAGGGTAAATATAAACTTGTCCTTATGACTTTCAAAAACTGCGATCTGAGCAGTCGTAAAGGTTTGAGAAGAAACGGCTGCATAGGAGCAAGTGTTGAGGGGTGTTGTCAAATGTTGTCAAAAGCCACGTCACACTGGCTCGAGCTAGGGTGCACAGCCAATAGAAAACTACCACTTTGGAAAAGTGTTTTTAGCCCGTAGTAGCAGACTTCTTGGATTTTACAAAGAATTTCCCCCATTTACATTTTAGTAAAAAAATTACAAATGTTCACCAACATGTTAGATCCAAAACAATTTTCAACCCCGCTCCTCCACTGGCCGTCGCTGCCGTTTAGGAGGAGCTGGTGTTGAGGTGGCTGTCCTCTGCCGCGGCTGGTGGCTCCAGTGCGGTTTTGGGCAGCCCTTCCGTGTCCCTTCCTGGTCGGAGGAGCCCCACATTGGGCACCAGTGTGGCAGGGTTGTCCGGCCACACGCCACCTGAGTGGATTTCCTTGGGGCCCTCTGACACAGGACACAGGTAGATGGTAGTTCAAAGTATTTATTGGAGATGGCAGGTGGTATTTGCTGAGCTGATGTTCAAGCTGCCATGACTGTGGCTCCTCCTCCAGTGTGTGTGTTGATGGCTGGTTTATCCTGGGTGCCATGATTGCTCATGCACCACAGGTGTGCAGCCCCACCCAGCCAGTGTCCAATCAGTGTGACTCAGGCCAGGTGAGGCTGTAAACCAGCCATCAACAACACACACTCCACACACACCCTCCACAATACACATCTCTTTCATTCCTGTTTCTGTTTTCCAGCATCTAGACTCCATCATAGTCACCACCACCACCACCAGCGTCTAGAATCCATCATAGCCATACCTCATCATAGCCACCACCACCGCCAGATACCATCATAGTCACCACCACCACCACCAGCGTCTAGACTCCATCAAAGCCATACCTCATCATAGCCACCACCACCACCAGATACCATCATAGCCACCACCACCACCACCAGCGTCGAGACTCCATCATAGCCACCACCACCACCAGATACCATCATAGCCACCACCACCACCAGATACCATCATAGTCACCACCAGTGGGTGGTGGTGTTTAGCCACTTCTAGACACCATCATAGTCACCACCACCACCAGTGTCTAGACTCCATCATAGTCACCACCACCACCAGCGTCTAGACGCCATCATAGTCTCCACCACCACCACCAGTGTCTAGACACCATCAGGAGGGAATTCATCTACCAGCAGACTCCATGGGATCCATTGTCCCCATGAATAGTAATTGAGTGTGTCTAATCACCAAATGTGTTGTCAATAAATGTTGTGGTTCATTTTCAATACTAGTCTCTCCTGATCTAACTGACATTATGACAGACGACAGGCAAATTGTGTGTTTAAATGTATGTGTGTGTGCTACACGCCTACGTTCAAAACACAAAATAAGCTGTGGGAGGATTTTGTATATTAATATCATACTGTACAAATGTGACGCCTGCCGTAATGGTGTGAGTCATAAAACACACACACACACACACACACTCTGTCCACCAGCATAAGCAGGAGGGGGGATGTAAGGCCAAAACATCGCTGACCTCCAGCGGTCAGGTACCAGGGTAATGAGGAACACCCCACTGTGAGGGACCTGGTTTTCCAGTACATCAAAAAGATAAAGTTTGCCTGACTGAAACCTGAAGTTACCCAGCAAAAACACAGACAGACAGACAGACAGAGAGAGAGAGACGGACAGACAGACAGCGAGAGAGAGAGAATAGCAGCAATAACCTGCTGTTTTGAATGAACTCTGCAGGCGGCTCTTTCTTTTTGATTATAAATGAACCCGTCCTTCCGCCTCTAATTATTTTTATGGAAGCCATGGGGGAAGAGCAGGCAGGATTTTGAATAAAGATAGTTGCACACATTATGTATTGCTACACTTCTGGGAGAAAAATAAATGACAAAAGTGTTGTTTTTGTACCTCCACTTATTTGGGGGTTATTCATTTATTTTTTTGTAATTTTTTGGGGCACTATTAAACTTCCCATCATTTTCACACACAGTTTTCAAGTTTCTTAAAATGAGCGTAGACCGGCTGCTCGACGGCACTTTGTTGCAGAAATTAGATTGGATATAAAACAAGCCCTGCATGGTTCCCTGCGCACTCCCTTCTGACACGTCAAGCGTTTGTACTCGAAAGCTCTGGCATTCTCTGGTGAAAACAAACAAATAAAATTACAACTGCAAGCAGTCTCGAAAAGGTATTCACAGCCCACGCACCGCCAAGCACAGCGACCGCCCTTTTCCGGCGGCAGGCGGAGGCACGTCACTCGAGGGCAGCGAGAGAAGCATCCCCAAGCTATTTGAAACACACACACACACACACACACGCCCCCCCTTCTGAGCACCCGTAAAAAGACAGGTGACAGGTTACGGCTGTGGTCCATTTCTTAAAATGGACACTGATGTCATTTATTGATGCAAATACACCAAATGCAATTACACTTGTTCAGGGGGGTGTCTTCTATGTTGCTGTAAAGTTTCAAGTGTCGGACACCTTCTGAAGCGGATTTGTGATTGATCAAAAAATGATAATTATTTGATTTGCGCACAAGTCGGCCAAATTCATAACAAATAGGGATTTTCATTCAGGAATTCATTCATTCAGGAATTTTCGTCAATGGGGGGGGAGGGGGCTTAGCGTTAGAAAGTGACCGCTACTTATAGCGCCCCCTGTGCGAAATGGCACCAAACTTTTTGGGGACCGGTTCATCGCAGACATACATTTGGTCGCCAAATTAGAAAAAAATGTGCGGCTGAGGAAAATGCAATGGCATCCCAGAATAATAATAATAATCCCTACAATAACATTAGGTATCCTATCCACATATACTCTGTGAATAGAGTGGTGCAGGAATGAGTCCTAAAACCCGGAAAACCGTTAGCATGTTGGCACTTCCGGTTCCCTCGTCCCGAAGTCTATGGGTTTTTTGAATGGGTTTTGGGTTAGATGCCTGAAATAAGGTCAGTGGTTAACACAAGCTTAAGAGGTGGTCACGTTTTGTTTACGACATAGGATACATCGGTAAATACCCGACTTGTGAATTTTGAAGCTTTTACGTGTCTTAAAAAACTTCTGGTGATTGCATTTACGCTTCAAAAGTAGCAGTGTTCATTGGTGAAGATTATCTTGCTTAACAAAACATGAGTATCATAAACCTTTGTTTGCCACAGAGCTTATTTTCTGTAATAATCCAAAAGCCAATGTAAAAACCCATTGGGGCAATTGCTCTGTCGCTAGCTTAGCCACCTTTTAGAGTTTAACACGGTTTTAAACTCGTCCGTGACGCAAGAAGTCACGTGACGCTCCATTGCTGTGTCATATGTACCTGTGGTTTAACCTGCAGCTGCGTTTTACCTTGATCTCAATTGCTGTGTCTTCAGAGAAATTCACATCAGACACTAGAGGGCGTATTTTGTGCGTGTTAGTCTAATCTCGAAACTGACATGGTTTTAGAGGAGACTAAACCAGTTTGTAAGATGAAACAAGGCTCCATTATAACCGACACACACAGAATTAGTTTTATTAATTATTATTATTAGTAGTATTAATAATAATGTATGATACATTTACACTTATTACGCCAGATAGGCCTTCAGTACAATAAAGGCTACAATATAGGAGTTGCTTAAATAGACAAGTGCCCAACTAAAACTCGACAAAGAACAGATTATTTGTATGTAAAAAAATAAATGAACGCACAGAGGATCGTATATTCAACGAAACATAAAAAGGGTTAGGATAGGGTTACGGGGCCCAGGTCTTGGTCGTGTGTCCGCTCAGCAATAGCTTTACGCGCTTCAACTTTCAAGCGCTTCCATAAATTCTTTAAATGTGCCGGGCTGCTCGGTCTTCTGCTGGAAAATCTACTGTTAAATGTGTTTGAGAGATCATCCCAAACAGACTTTCTTCGGAGCATGGTGGTGGTGTCTTTCCTAGCATCTTCCACCATGTCCACAACACCTCGAATGCAGTACAATAAATATAACTTCTGCTCCTCGTTATAGTTCTCTATCTGAGACATGTTCATCCTAACTACCCTCTCCTTCTCCGAGAATTTATAGGCGTGGAATTAGCCTTATTACTTGCATTTTAATTTGTCTTCAATTAATTAATTAATCACGTTTGCATGCACACCAAGAGAAAACAATGACAAGTAATTGATTGATTGATTGATGTAGGTGAGGGCAGATTCAGATTCCAGACTCAGATTTCCACAAAAAGTAGCCTAGACTATTTCATAATATATTTCAACATTATTTGCGTTTTATTATATTAAAGTTCACTTTACATTCCCATTACGTTTTTGTTGGTAATTATAGCACAAAATGCATCCAACATTAAGTTAAGACTGCATCTGCTGGGGTATAACTAGAAATCAGAGTACTTCCGGTTTCCAAGCAGTTTAACCCGAGTTTAACTAGGAATCAGCTGATCCTGTGTCGGTCATTACACAGCAATCACGTTCAACTTTGTGCGCAGCTGCGTGTTAAACTCCACAACTTTGTGCATAACTCCGCCATTTTTTAATATTTCAAACATCTTTATAGTTTTTTTTTTAAATCAGACGTGTCCATAGATCATGTGTACCAAAAAATGGCCAGTGATTATTTAGAAGATTTTTGAACATTTTCGAAATATTTCACTGTACAGCAAAATTTAACCAGACAGACTGTATGGGTCCAAGAGGCAAAAATGTTCAGCATGCAAAATAAGGCCTATATACCAAGTTTCAGGAAATGTCGTCAATCGTGGGGGTGGGGCTGAGCGTTTAACTTTGACCACGGCTGAGGTATGGGCAATGGCATCCCAGAATAATAATAAGAATCCCTACAATAATCATAAAGGGGCCCACCACAGCTGTTGACGACATTCGTCAGGAGGACCACATGCCCATCGGCAGTCCTTGTGCTATCAGCAGTTATTGACTGTCCTTCATAGTGGCAGAATTCAATGATCAGATAGAGCCCCGAGGTCATGTGACATTTACAGGGAGATGGAGCTTGTTTGTATTTCTTTAAACCGATCACAATCATCTTGGGCAGCACTAAGCCCAGGATGCAGCTAAGGTGCCCTTACAAAATAGTGTCGGGGGGACATATTTTTTGTATATTTTTATAACCATTCGCTGAAAGAACCAAGCAGGCCTGCCTTATTCCGTGACCTAAATCTTCGTCAAAACTTGCCATTTTCAGCGTCTAGGTTGCTAGCTCGGAGATTGTTGGGGATAGGTTGGGGACTTTGAAAATGGTAACACGCAGATAGCAGAAGGGGAGGAGAATACCGACTGAAATAGTCACCCAATGTGGCAGGCTGAGACCAACAACCTACATCCAGTGAGGTGAGTCAGACTATGTGACATTTACAGGGAGTTTGAGCGAGGGGTCAGGGAGGGTAAAGAAAGAGACATACAATACAAAAAGCAGAAAACTCAACGAATATAGCAACAATAAACTGAAAAATGTAAACTCTCAGATATCTCAGGTGTGAAGCTTTATTTTTGATTGAACCTTTATTTAACCAGGTTGGTCTCATTGAGATTCATCACCAGAGAGACCTGGCCAAGACAGCAGCAGCATGCATACTAACATTAAAAATCGACATTTTTATAGAAGTAAAAGCTGATACATACAGAAATATTTCTTGGTTAGTTATTTCTGCTTAATTTCATGTTACCATTATATGTATATATACATACATATACATATGTGTGTGTATATATATATATATATATATATATATATATATAATATATATATATATATATATATATATTAGGGTGATTCATCTGGAAAATGTAACGCAAATTACATTTTTAAACACAAATGAATTATTGTTATTATATTACCAAATTTATATTGTTTGATTGCTAGTCGCGCCCACTAGACATTCATTTTCAATGAGAGACAGATGGCGACTAGCAATCCGACAACAAGGTACGGTTTTTGAGATGCATCGTTTCTTGGGCTTGAGTTTGCCATGAGTTGTGAGCATATTGGTAAATGCTTGACCTGTGTGGGTTCCTGGATTGCTTCAGTCTGTTGTTTTGTGTTAATGCTCGAAAAAAGGTTGGACACACTACATTGTGTGTTTTTGTTCTTAATTGATTTCCAATAAAAAAATATACATACATTTGCATAAAGCAAGCATATTTTCTCCACTCCCACATTGATAAGAGTATTACAAACTTGAAAAATGCCCTTTACGGTACATTTTGAACAGATACAAAATGTGTGTATAATTCACGATTAATCGCGATTAAATATTTTAATCGATTGACATCCCTTATATATATATATATATATATATATATATATATATTCAGGCAATTTTTGAGGTACAGTTTTGTCCTTGCCCTTTAGAGGGCTTAGGCTTGGGGGGGGGGGGGGGGGGGGGGGGGGGGTGACTATAACTGTGATTATGGGCTAAACTTGGACTTGACTGGATCTATCAACCTGGTTGAGACAGTGTAAGCTGACAAGACTCCTGTACACTTTCATTTCATAGTGTTTTGTTAATGGCTTTTACACTCGGTCTCCTTCCTGTCATTCAAAACGTGTGCTGGACTAAAGAAGGCAATCAGGCAGCCTTGTGTAAAGTCGACGCTCTACTCCGCTGCTTTCTGTCCATCTCAGCACTGCCAGGCTCACAGAAAATCCAAATCGCCTGTAGCTAATTGGCCGCTCTCTCCGTTGTATGTCTTCCAAGTTCAATTCCTCTTCGACTTCGTCTTCCTGTCAATACGTGTCAATGGCGACGTCTTGTTGTTTGTGAGAGAAACTAAACTTTATCATGCACTAAATGGGAGCACAGGAAGTACCAATCCATTCTATTCTCTATGATGGAGCTGTTTGAGATGGTCTCTGTTCTTCCTGCTTGCTTCTCTATTAAGTTGAATTGCTCAGAAAAATCTGAATTATTTGTTTAGCAATTTGCTGTCAAAGTATAACACATACACACAAATGCTGTTTTCAAGCTTTATTCCACGGTTATCAGGTGTGTGACATTGTGATCAATGTCATAGGCTCACACACACATTCTCTTCTCATGACTTTCGTCATGAAGCATTGTGTTGGATGATCAGAAATCATCTAAAATGATCAAATTACTTCACAAGCACAATGTTTATGAAGAGCTTTTAACATTTCATGACAACAGTCTGCACATTAGGAACATTTCCCCAGTTCCTCAGCTTATTCTTGGATATTTCACATTAAATAATTATATGAGGTGCTGAAAATGGCATTTGTTTTTAATTACCGTAAAAGGTTGACACACAACATCCATTCAATTTCAGGACTATACCTATGAGTTAGTTTCTACTGTTTCCTTACAGAGAATACTTGAAATATCCTTAAATACTGACAGACCCTCCCGTGTTGTACTAATATATACATTTCTGCTGGGCATAACACTTACCAATTTACAAATAAGTATTACTACTTGTTTTATATTCAAAACCACAAATTGCCAAAACAGCACGGTTCATTGTGTGGTACTCAGTGGATCTCTCTGCAAAGGTCTTATCTAATACCCAGTCTCAGTCTATCTCAGTATAATTTAGTGCTGTTTACGTTGCATGGCACCTTAAACCTTAACCTGCCACCACAAGAGGAAGAGTGAAGTTTGTCAGTGACTGAGACGTGCAGGAAGGCTCTATGAAGGATTGCTCGGTCAGTGCAAATCAATACTCTCAAGAAGTCCTAATCCATAATGCTAGGAACAGAATTGCATGGCTTAATCACGACGGTGACTTTGGTGTTGCCGGGCACATTACCCAGAGGTCTAGGAAATTACGTCACAAATCAAGATGACATGATGATATAAATGTTTCCAGGATATCAATCAGTTCCATTGTAAATAAGTGACAGCATAGATATTATATGAGCTGATTTGAAATCTAAATCTGTTTCTATATTGATGCTTGAAGCTGGATTTGTACTTGGGTGCCATGGGTCTCTATGTTACCAGCATAGCCAAAAGTATTTGCCACCGTAGCTTAAGTACACCTCTCCAAAAATGTAACTACAAGTCGGGACACAGAACCATAAATGCAAGCACCAGAGAACCACGGCAGCTAGTTTTTGCATAAGTATGATTCAGCCTTAAACTCTCATACAGTATAGTGTTGTTTGGTTACACCGAAGCTGAAAAGTTCTCAATGGAAGAGAAGAGATCAAGTATGAGATTATCTCAGGAAGTAGAGCAGGTCTTCTGGCAATTGAAGGGTTGCTGGTTGTATCCTCAGCTCTCAGTGCCAAGGTTCCCCTGAGCAAAACACCTCACCCTAACAGTTCCTGCTAAGCTAATGATTGCTGACATTGGCACGTGTGTTTGTGTGTGTCTGAGCATGCATGTGTGTCTGCATGCGCATGTGTGTGTGTGATTGGGTGAATGTGAGGCATTCATTATTAACCGCTTTGAGTGGTCACAGTGCTTAGAGAATTGCTCTAACAAGCTATGATCAACTTCCATTAATAGAAAAGGAAGCAGAGGAGGATAATAAAATAGTAGCACATAATGATGGAGTGAAATACCACACCAAAGAGACTTAGAAAAAAAAGGGATCGCTCAGACGGCCCACAACAACTGTCACACAGTTCTTCATGAGCAGCTGCCCAGTGGAAATCTACTGTTAAAAACTCTCCTTTGACACACTGAAAAAAACAACCAACAAAGAGTTATACCCCCTGATGGACCACTGACTGCTAATCTATCACAACATAGCGTGCAAACTAAAATGAATAACGATTTGAGATTCAAGAAAGCAGGCACTTTACAGTAAAAGACCAATGCTGACTTATCCACTAATGTGTCAGGGCTGTAAAACCTAAATTTATTCTGTGCTTGGATATTCTAATACTGTTCCTGTTTTGAAGACGCAGCTCTTTTGCACTTCCTCATCGTGTCGACATCTTTTAACACTTCCAATGAGGCGAAGGGGACACTAGTTGCACTCAAAAAACAACAACACAGGAAGTATGATCTGGGCCTGCCAGCGGGTTGGATAAATAAACGCGTACAGAGAGGGGTTAAAACTGATGTCTCGCACAAAGAGCCTCTATTTACAGGAAGTCATCTGTGGCATTTGAAAGATTAAAAAGCCATCATACTATATTTACCCCAAAATATTGCGATTCTATTATATTTTCAATTATCTATATAATTTTTTCTAGAATTGTAAATGTATCTATATTCTTAATATAGATATTTTTATTTTATCAATTCCCACCAGGTTGGGAAAGGCCGCCTCAGAGCACAGAGTGTCACCGCCGTGTCCGCAGTGAGGAGGAAGGGGTGGGGGAGAGAAAATGCTTTTCCGCAAGGCCACTCACAGTAATTAAAGTTCAGTGTGGGGCCACTAAAAGGGGTGACACAGCCGTGGGACGCCCGTGGTACACTGTGCCGGCCCAGCATCCGGCTGAGCAGGCAGCCGTAGCGATGACACGACTGAACACAAGTGGATGTTCCTAAAGCCGCCACGAGTCCTCTACTCGCCCCTCTAGCCATCGTACAATAGGGCCATCTAATTAAAAATAAACAGATCCTAACGCAATGACCGCCATCGCTGGTGGAAATATATCCCGGAGGGGAAACCTGATAAGAAGATAGCCACCAGAGCATAAAATTAATGCTTTACGGAGGGTGAGTATAGCAGAAAAAATACAACAACAAACAAGTGCCGGCACATGGGATCGCAGCAGCCTAGAGTTTATTAATAGATGAACAGTGAACTGATAATTAAAGAAGGAATCAGCCATCAGATGTTCCTGCTTCAGCCTCATACCCCCTTGCCCCGTCCTTTCTCCAGCACCACCACCCCTAAGGGGTTCCAGGGCCATATCCAATGATGTAAATCATACACTTGTAACACAAGCACAGAAAATCGATATTCACCCTGGTTCAAGGTACTCTCATTCTTCATCTTACCAGAAGGACTGGCTCCCACCCACACCACTAACCATGTCCCCCTGACCTAATCTCCAGAAGAGCCAGCCCCGGATGGATCAGACCCAAAGACCCAGTCTTTAGAAAAAGCGGCCCATAGTACTGGGACAGTTTAATTTGCCGTTAGTGGACGGCAGGAAGCCGGCCTATGCCCTGGATTCCTAACAAGCCCCAGGCTAGATCAAACTGAGAGGACTATAAGTTCAGCACTTTGCCCACCATATCTTTTATTCATTATTGTAATTTTTTCCTTGGCAGCCTCAGTCCCTCGGCCGGGAACTCATTCTAGGTGAAGAGAACTGCTAATAATGGTGTCATAAAATGAAGTGCAGAACAATTGGCAATATGAATTATTGATTGGCTATAGTGGTATAGATATACTGGATTCTAAACAAGGAACCACAAGCCTTAATTAGAAGTAGGGCTTGAAATGAAAATTGAAAAAAAGTGTATTCAAATTCAAATTTTCTATTATCTATAACATTTCCTATATCCTTTGCTCACAGTCTATCTTTCGTCTACAAACACATTAGATAAGCAAATGCCTGTCAGGCTTTATAGCACATTTTAACATGTTTTTAAAGCAAATTAATATTCTATATAGCTATAGAGTGTGGAATACTGTCTGGATATTTAAAGTCTGGATATTCAAATTTGAATTAAATCCAAAAGCTAAAGTATGAATAAGGAGAATCGTAGGGAGGATCGTAGAAGCCTGCTGTTGACTTTTAAAGATAGGTGATGATTTTTTTTTTTCCATGAGAAAAGCATCTTTAATGCAATTAATAATTGAGGAGCTCTTGAGTGAGTGGGGGGGGCAACTTGGAGTTTGAGGGACATATGCAAAATACTGCTGTGCACAACGGCAGCTATGAATCATTCAGTGGGATCAGGATAGAGATTTGTCTGTAAACAAACTATAAACAAATCCCACAGTTGTACACAACTATTATCCCACAAATGTATACCAGTGAATGTATTATTGTAAATGTGTTGTGGTTTATATTTATATGTTTTTATTTGTCTGAAAACAAATACATAATTAAATTACCAAACAAATACATAGATTAATAAATAAAAGGAAGAAAAAGAGAAGCAAAATACTTTTTACTCCTAAAACACACTTTGACTGAATAAGTATAGACCTAAAGCTTAATAGCTTAAGGGCTATTAAATACCCCCACTCTAGGGTAGTGAAGCAAGGGGATGTGTGGGTAGTGGTAAGTGACTTGACTTCCATCATGGCGAGTGGGAGGATTGGGCCATGCTGAAATTAGTGAAGTGTGTGCCAATCAGTTCCTCACACCCCGAAGCACAAGCAGAATGCCAGTAATGTGGGCAGCCACCCACCAGGTGAACTATAACCCAGCCACATCCAGCACCATTCACTTGTAAAAGATCTGCTATCCAACATGATGAGAATACATCAAACAAGTTCTTCCACAATGCATGGAAACTTTTACAGAAAATAGTGTAAGAAACGTGGTTAGTCTTTTGGTTAGTCTCAAAAATCGAACTTTCTAAAGCCTGAAAGAAGACTAGCTCAAATGTTGCTGTAAGCACGTAATTGGCTAACAGCAAACACAAACTGGGCTGTCAGCACTAGGAAACGTCTCCCATAGTCGGTGAGAAGAGAAGCTAAAACATCCTGTCCGGACACAAGATTCCATAGACAAAGCATCTGTATCAGGTTTCGGATAAACACCATGTAGACTTGCCACTGTAGAAATACATAATACATATACTTATTGGGTAACACTTTAGATTAGGTATGTCTCCATAGACGTACATACATTGGCCTTTGGATCGTAGGTCAACGTCACCGCCACTATAATGTTTACATTTCTCAACCGATTTCAGTGAGTTGTTTTTATATTCAAGGGTTTAGGATCTATGTGGCGTACAAAAAAGGAACTGCAGACAAAACTTTGGTTAACACTTTAGATTAGGAACCACATAATCACCATTAACTAGTTGCTTATAAGCACCCATATTGGCTCTTTATTAGTCGTTATAAAGCACTTATTAATGCATTATTCTGCATAACCATATTCTACAACTACTAGGCTACTTAACTTTAATATTAGAGTTTTCCCTCAATAACCTCCTGATTACGGCTTATTGATAGTAAGTAAGGAAGTTGTTGTACATAAATTACAATCTTAGCACCTAGTTAATGGTGAATATGTGGTCCCTAATCTAAAGTGTTAGCACTTATTGAAATCATCTTCTGAAAGCTACATCTTAACACTTGCAGATGAGTTTCTCTTTGGTAGAATAACTCCTGAACAGAACAGGAAAGACAGTTTGTGGTTTCCGGTCCAGGCTCTGTGCTGTCTCCCCCCAGAAGTTCTGCAATCCAAGATTGCCTTTTCTTTAACCGGACCTGACAATTGGCTTCCTTTAATTTGGAGTTGGGCCGACAGTTTGCCAGTTTGACAGGCGGCACACAGACCTGGGAAGAGCAGTAGGTAAGTAATCCAGAGGGAATGTTTACTGTTAGCACTGGAATGTCTCTGAACCCTCTGTGCACTATGAATGGCTCTGGCTCCAACCAAATCACAGAAAATGTGGTGGATTACTGGCCATAAAGTGGGACCAAAAAAAAAAGCAGTTGCAGAATGAATGGCTGTCCAAAGCGGATTTTGCTTTATTTGTGCCTTACTTCATTGTCTGCCTCAGAACATGTTTTTGCACAACAAACGCCAACATTTTTCAGACATGTCTGTGAAAACTACTCTATACTTAGGGGTCACAATGCATTTCAAGCTGGTAAACCACTAAGGGCAAGCCTTGAATTTCACAATAAAGCTGAACTGGGGTTGTTTTTCTACTACCAAACAACCTCCTCTCACAGACCAGACATACAATGCAAAAACAGAAATTAAAAAACGTGTGTAAAAAGATTTTACAAAGGAATTTTAAAAAACTAATTAAATGTAGTGTGGATTTATTGCCCCTTATAAGCAATAAAACATGAATGGGATTGTTTTCAACCCCAAAGGCAAAAGTGTAAAACACCTAACCTCAATAAATAATGTAAAGTAAAATAAAACAAATGCTGAGATGTTCTTGATGGTTAAATCCCATTGAGACATTATGAAATTATAACTGCTCAACTACCTCTGAAATTACTTTTCATATTGATTTTAAAATCACTTAACTACTAAGCCACAGCTGTATGCCTTCAGGTAGTCACTTAAGAATTGTCCGCATGTCAACTCTCAACAAAATAATCAACACATGATGCATAGAGACCCTGTAATATTTTACAACGGTTGTGTCATCACACGCGTTGGCCTGCTAAGAATAGAACCGCCCACCTTAGCCTTTGTGCGGATGGTGGAGCTGTTGCATTTGCTCCAACAATACTGTTGGGAATGGGAATACTAGAATGGTATCAGTGTGTTGCTGGTAAAGTCAACAGGTCTTAAAATGTTGCCAAGCTACCTAGATGCAAAAATATTTCTGCAAAAAAGAAATGTGTTTTTCCATCAAATACAGTACTTCTACTACCAAACACTGAAAACCGAATATATGATGAATCTTCTGTATTCAGTTCCTTAAAACATTTCAGTTCCTCCTTTGAATCTGTGGGTAATTGTTGAAACTCACAGATTTAAAAATGTTTTATGGAACTGAATTGAAGAATAAAGCTTGAAGTAAATGGTTTAAAGGATCTGCCATTAATACAGAAGATGTGTCATATATTTGGTTTTCGGTGTCTCAATCTCTATGTTCAATCTCACTTGTAAAACATTGTAATTTGAGTACGTAGTTGAGCCTAAATCATATTTGCACTACATATATCTGTCCTATTCAGCATGATCTGTCGGGTGGTAGTTTATTGCAAAGACAATTTAATCACAAGTGCATCTACTTGGCCAAGTGGTAACAAATAAAAACAGAAAGAGTGTGAGAGCGAGAGAGAGAGAGAGACAGACAGACAGACAGACAGACAGACAGACCAGTGGAAGGAGTTAGACTACTGCCTTACATTCAGTTGTAAAGGTTAATCTTGACAGAGACCATGAGCTACACTGACATTTAATCCGGAACCTAAATTAACTTGGGAAGAATGTGAAGGATATGCTTCTCTGAGCTGCCCCCAACACTGATGGGATGTGAACATCAGTAGCAACTCAAGGCATCCCGATCCTCTCTGCTAAACTGAATTCAATAACGACCTTTGACCCCTTGACGGATGGAAGACCGATTGGCAAGTGTGTGCCAGTAGCTTGTTTAGGGATCTGAGAGAATATTAACACACAGACATGTGCCCTTATCTAGTTTATTCTGATAAGAAAGAAAAAGCAGCAGCAAGTTCAAGTGTCCACTGTGTGGAAATGGGCTTTCCAGTAGCGCATTACAAAAGGAGTAATTGGAGGAGGAACACATCTTGCTCTTTCCCGGGTGCTGTACAAGGCCAGGGTTTCCCCTCCGGTCGGTGCTGAGGTCCATTAGGGTGACATCTGGAAGACAGATCCTGGAGCCCCCAGTGCTACCTCCACTGTGTTTCTGCTAACCTAAGGTATTCCACGGCAGTAAAAGAAAGTGCAGCCATGGCCCAGTGGTTAGGAATGACAGGATGTAAAAATCATTTGGGGGGGGGGGGGGGGGGGGGGGTGAATATGTTCCTTTTATAGTATATCAAAAATATATGAAGTAGACTGTAGACTGTAGTTTAGAATGGTATAGCAAGTGATACTGACAAAAAGCGTACTTTTGCCCCAACATTGGTGACGGGATCGTATCCGTCTCCGTATTTTGGAGATGACTATTGGTGATGTCATTAAATCTATTTGAGTGTTTAGTACTGCAGAGGAATGGCCACAAAGTGACCATTAGTGATGTGGAGAGGAAGCCATTTGAGGCATTAATTGTTCACTTCACTGAGCCAGAACAGTCGAATAAGTTCTGAAAATTGGATTGCTTTACAGGAATACAATGAAGACAATGAAGCCATTAAGAAGAGGCAACATTTAGGCTATTAGAACAATCAGACTCTAACCCATATTCTCTGTGGACACTAGAAAACATTGTGCAAAATGTTGTTTCCTAATGAGGAAACTTCGGCATCGGCATCATTGAGTAGCAACGCAGATCAAGAAAGTACTTGTCTGTTCCGGATATCAGAACCTTCACTAGAAACAGAAAACTGTCTGCCATCCCCATACAGCATTATAAATCAATCAACTCTTAAGAAGGTGTTGCCAGATATAATCTAGGACATAACTAAGTACAGATGGTGGGCAGAATAAAATCCAATTTATTTTGTGATACGCCATTAATACAAGCAGTGACCCCTAGCTTGGCAGTAGATTCACTGCCTCCATTCTGCCAGAATTCCCTAACTCAGCGGTTCCTCATCAAAGCCTGTCCCTGATAGTCTTCTTACAACTGTACTGCATAATCTCACGGCTGTCGATTGTCACCTTAGTAGAGGCTCAAAAAACAAAGCATTCAAGTCATTCACAAGAATAGCTTGTTGGCCATCCACAGCTCTCTTCAGAATGCATGACGACTCTTGGAGGATGAGCCCATCCATCACTTGGCTATATCAGTTATTTTCTGATGGCAATCATGGCAGTCACAGTCGCCCACTCCTACTCTGCATTTGCTGCTGCTGAACGGCCCATACAGAGTGCTTAAGTTAAGGCTCGGTGTCTCATGTACACACAGCAGCACCCTGAAACTACAGCCTATGAAAGATTTATGCAACAGAAAGGTTCACCGTGACAAGTTTGACGTTGAAAGCGGGATGTTGAAGAAAAACTGACACATATTGATGGATCGCGGAATAGCCAAGCACATCATTTCCAAGTACAAAGCACAGTATAATAAAGCAGAAAAGCATTTGGACAGTACACTATTACCGACTTAAAACAATGCTTATGCCAAACATCATGCACTTTCAATGCAAATCTCTGTACGGTTCACACTCTTGGTTGTGTTGTACTTTGGTGTGTTTTAAGGGCCCCTATTTTACCACCAGTAAAGTGTGATTAGCTGTTACAAGCTGTTTCACAATTGTGATATCACTACCTCTAGTGCAGGGGTCGGCAACTAGCATCCTGCGGGCAACAGCTGGCCCACCAGCAACATTATTTGGCCCCCCATATCATTTCATAAATGTAAAAAAATACAAACAAAAATAATAATATATATTTCTATTTTTTTGGTTTTTGGTTTTTTTGTGCTTATTTATTATCTGTCATCCAAAAATGATGTGTATTATTCTAAGTCTATAAGGAAAAACCGTAACTAAACAAATAACCATGGGTTTTTCAGTACCACACTGTTCAGTTTCAGTACCGCACTGTTCAGTTTTCTAAAGAGGCCTACTATATATATATATATATATATATATATATATATATATATATATATATATATATATATATTTGTAATGTCTATCATGCCCTGCTGCAAAGTGAGTTTCCCTTGTGGGGTGGTAAAATATGAACTGAACTGAAATGGTTGTGGATGTTATGTATCATTTGGTTGGTCGCTTAACTCCCTCAAACTATGGAAAGGGCCCTCAGGGGTGCACAGCTGTCTCAACAATTTCTAGAGGTAATTTTGGGGGATTCACATTTCTTTCTTTCTTATATGTTAGTTATCTTATTATTGATTATTATTATTGTTCCTGCTCACAGTCACAAACATTAATCTATTGAATCGTGGGCCTGGGCTATGTACTTTAAACCCATGCATTTCAATGGAGAGCATTTAAGTAGGCTGGAGCATGATAAAATATGCAGAACAATAATCACAGTATACATTGCAGTATATATTCAACAGGCTACTATTAGTGCTTTACCTTTATTTTGATAAAGTCTTAAATATTGGATTGCACTCAAATAATTCCTTGACTGTGGGTTTTTTAGTACTGCACTGTTCAGTATTTTCCATATACTGTTTGAATCCATTTCCATTTGATCTAGTTTTATTTTACCGTTTACTTTCCTTTATATATATATATATATATATATATATATATATATATATATATATATATATATATTGGTCAAAAGTAGGCCTATATACCTATTTATATTCGAACATGGACATGATTTGTGTGCATGCCTGGGGGTTCCCTGTGCGTCATTGATATCTCCATGCTTGAACTATAAAGTACACCTCTATAAACGTCCATAGATAGGCTATAAATATAGTTTGTAACCGATGCGTTTTCAGTTTGACATTATATCTGCAATTTATTTGCTGCCTAAACTCAATAGGCCTACCTTGTTAAAAAGAGAGCATAGTTTGAGAACACCAAACATCAAACAAAAAAATCACAGCAGTTACAAAATAAAGTGTGAATGAGTTCTAATTAATCCGCTAGCACGGTGGCTGGTGAATAGGTTAGTAAAGATAATGTGAGCTTAATTGTTTTGTGTCTGTTTACTAGATGAATGTAGGGCTATCAGGAGCAGTTTTAATTCATCTGTTTAATAATTCAACGCGCTCAATTGCACACAGCTGTTTCGGCAGGAGCATGAATTTTGCCTCATATTTGTAGAATCATATCGTTTAATGGAGAAAAGCACATGGAGCACGAATTGTGGCTGTATTTTTTCACTCACTTCAAATGAGCTACATTTTTTCGCTCAAGTCTATTTTGGAAAGTGAAAATTCATTAGCGTCTGTCCCAACAAGGCTGTGTGCTTTGGACTTTACCCTACAAACGTGTGTAAATTACAAACTAAGAATGTAATTAAAAATGTCCAATGGATTATTGCCCCCATTTATGTTCTGGCTCACCACCTTAAGGCTTAGAAAGAAATTGGCCCAAAGGCCAACTTACTTGCCGACCCCTGCTCTAGTGACACAAGTGGGAGTGTCCACCCAGATGTATGATGACTAAATCAGTCTACCAGCCTACTCAGTGGACTGTACCAACTGGTAGGTTTATCTATCCATCATACATCTGGGTATACACTCCCACTTGGGATGACTCTAGAGGGTAGTCACATGACAATTTTGAAATGGCTTGTAATTGCTAATCGCACTCACACCTGTGGTAAAATAGGGGCCCTTTAAGTTAAACGAGGTTTAAAAACCTGCCTCAAGATACGTCAACTGAGACTGAGGCCAAAATGAGATCATTCAGGGGAGACCTTATGAGACTTTGACTTGAAATTGTATTTCTACTTACTATTGTCTAAAGCAAAGCAGTGGTCTTCAGGTCAATTCATACTTCTGCATCGAAGTGCCACTTGGGGTACACCGTGGGTCTGTATGTTAACAGTGTAACCAAAAGGGTCTGTCGCCTTAGCTTACGTGCACCTCTCCAAAAAATTTACGTTATGTTGGTGTACAGACCCATGGGGTACCTGGAGAATACAACCTTATGACAAGTAGACAACATTTGTATGTGCTAGCTTGAATAAGCTAGTGCTTGTTCACAATGAAAAGACTCGAATGGGAAGTCGAAAGCTACATTTCCCGGGTTGTGAGAAATAAATGACCTCAGAAAAGGCAAGGGTGTCAAATTAATCATTTGAGAAGCACAGGAGCCTATTGCATTACTAGTGCCCAGATAAACAAAATAAAAATAAATAAAAAAAGATTCTGTGTGTTGTGTTTCAGTGTTGGGCCAACATGTGATGGACTTTAGTGATGCAGAAGAATCCTGCATTTCTGAAGACTCAATAGTCAGAGATTAAGAAAGCAGACCCAGAGGCCCATGGGACCCGTGCTTGGCCGCAGGTCTTACCCTGGCCCTGTCTGGTGCACACTTCCAGAACCAACCTGTTATGGAAAACCAAATTAGGTGACATGCAGCTATGGAATTTGGCAGCCTAGCTTCAGGAAATAGTGGTGGTGGAGCTATCAGAGTTGTTTTCGGGTTGTTTTTGTTGTTGTTTTGTAGTCAGATGTTCAGGGACCATAACCCTTTAAGAGAAACATAAATCTATTTTTGTACAACAATAACAATGTATAGGCAAGACCTATTTCCTAAGGATTATGGTTGGTAGTAATGGGACTAAAACCTTATGTCTGGGGTCATTCTCAAATGACAAGTGTAGCGACTAATATCAATGAAAGAAGCAGCTACTTAGAAGCATCTAAGTAGGATGAAGTCCAGATGTGTTTTACTGTTTAACGGAAAAAACACTGACAAGCAATAATAATTAAAGCAAGACCTGATGGTCAACAGAAAATATCGGAGCCCTGCTAACCCTTTTTGTCCAAAAATCTGTGATACAAGTGAACAGGTAAATAATGTGAAACGACACCCATGTGTCAATAACTGGACAGGATAGTAACCAAACGGATTTTGTGCAGCCTAAACAAATAATAAACAACACAGGCTAAGTAAATACACATTTTGGCTCCTACAACAGGTGTGGTGGGGAGGATTTTAGTAGTTTTTCCAAAGTGTAATATCCAGGTGACACTAAGTGGACCAGAGCAGAACACACCACTTAAAGAAATGTGTGTGGTGCAAGGAGGGATTGCTCCACTGCACCACATTGGGCTGTGTAATGCTTTGTAAACAACACAAAGACGATCCTCTGACAATACTCACGGCAGACAGTGAAATTACACCAGCTAATTCCTCTGCAGACAGAATTGGCTTTCACAGAGGGGTGTCTCACCCTATTTTTCTAATACTGCTTTCCTGGAACACACAATCACTGGTTTACAAACGCTTGTGATGAGCTCTGAGTCATGGCTATTCCACTGTTTGTCTGACTCACCGGATGTAGGTTGTTGGTATAAGCCTGCCATTGGGCAACTATTGCAGTCGGCATTCTCCTCACTTTTCACTATCTTCAAAGTCCCCATCGCTACGTGAAATATATGCAAATGTAAGTTTTGACGGAGATTTGGATTGTGCAATAATGTTTTATGTGGCATTTTCTTTTGCAGGGATTTAGCCATTTTAATGCCAGGGCTCGCCTCCCTACGTGTAAATGTTCCACCAAAACAGGTCCCCCCCCCCCCCCCCCCCCCCCCCCCCCCCCCCCCCCCCCCCCGACACTATTTGGCAAGGGCACCGTCACAGCATCCTGGGCTTATCACTGCCCAAGACAATTGTGATTGGTTTAAAGAAATACTTTTTTCCCCCTATACCAGAATGATATTGGGTTCAGCCAGACATTTCTCCAGCGCTAAAATGAAGTGTGGAGATAGGTCTGGCTATGCGAGACTATATCACTGTCAATGATCTCTCTGTCTCATGGAAAATATGAACTTTATCATATAATCCTCTTTCCTGCATCATGAAATGTAATAGGCCTTGGTATAAAGTTTCTGGGAGCACTTTCTAATAAAATAACTGCAACCAGGGTCCAAAATTAACACCACCAGCCAATGGAGGATAGATTTGACCATTTAGCAGGTAGAAATTCAGGGTTACATATTAAAACAATTGCTTGGTCAGTAGATTCTTCCAGCCAGGTAAGAAAATGTAATTGTAAAACTTAACTTTGGACCCTGACTGCAACTCTTGATCTACTTAGAGATTTGTTCCACGTTCCTGAAAGAGCAGAATGGGGTCAGACACAGTGGGGACAAACAGTTTGGTTAAACACAATCTGAAAGAGTAGTGAGAGCCAGAGCAAGTCAGGACAGACAAACGTCTATGTAGTCAGTAAATAGGTTATGCCAGTCTTGTTGAATACTTGATTTGGATTAATCAATAACGTTCCAAGGGTGTGCAGTTGCTCCCTGCCACACGCCACCTTAGTGCCTTTGCTGGGGCCCTCCAACGCAGGACATAGATGTTGTTTGAGAATGCATTTATTGGATATGGCGAGATGTAATACGCCAACCAGGTGTTACATGCTGCCGTGACAGTGGCTCTCTCCTGAGTGTGTGTGTTGATAGCTGGTTTCATCCTGGGTGCCATTAGTGCTCAAGACAGGTGTGCAGCCCCACTCAGCCTCAGAGTCCAATCAGTCTGACTCAGGCCAGGTGAGGCTGTAAACCAGCTAGCAACAACACACACTCCACAGCATTATTTTTCAATAATGGGACACCTGGCTTTTAACCGTTTTAAATCAATGCGCTACAAATCCAACATTAAAAACGGTCAAATATAACTATCAACCAGATGTTTCCTTGACAACGCAAAAACAATATGCTCAAAGTACCACTGAATAATATTTTAATTTCAGCCGCTTTAGTCGCTGAAATACCAATAACGTTATAATATCATAATATAATACCAACAATGATTAATATCTAATCATTGTTGGTTGTCTAATTGTTAGTTTTGTCTCAGCCTAGTTTTTGTTTTGTTTTGTAAAGCAACTCTGAGTGTTCAGAAAAGTGCTATATGAATGTCATGTTTTATTATTGATATCATTATTATTAGTATTAATGGACATTAATAATGTCCGACGGGGGGTTGTGATGCAGCCGAGGCGAAGCTAAGGTTGCTTACCACCACTGAAGTAATGGGACACCCCGTGGTGGTTTAGTCCTTCCTTGTTCTTTGTCACTCTCTTAAGCCATGACTCTTGACCATTTTCATAATGAATGCCAGGCAATGTAATTAATGAATTCTCTGTCACGGAAAATCCAATTCCTTTTGTCTTCAGGCAAAAAAGAAACAACTACGACCATAGATGGTCTTCAATTGCAAAGAAATTTTGTGTGACAGGAATTCGGAGGGCATTGCTTGGCATATTACTGAGTGGAGTATCATTACAGGTATTTCACCAGTAATGGAAGTGTAAGTCAACACAATTAGAACAGTTGTGCTGCAGGCTACTGGCTCCTAATCACATTTGCAGGAAATTGTTTATCTAGATAATAAAAAAAGGCCTTCTCACTGTTTTTTCCATTGTGTGTGGTTCATAACTTATAAATAGTTTTTGTCCTTGTCTGAATGAAAATCCATATCTATGTGTTTCTTGAATCACATGTTCAGCAGATTGTGATGGATTGTTATTGTATTGAGTATCATTTTCAGAAACACATCCAAGGAGCCTGTGTCTCTAAATCCATGGCCAAAGCACAAATCGATGAGTCTATTATGTGTTGTTGTTTTGCCGCATAGTTCTCACTTATTTTAACCAATACCCGGTTCATTGTAAAAGTCATTATTATATTTGCCTGTATTGTTTGTAAGTGTGTGATGCTGTTAATCAGGTCTCTCCTGGAAAAGAGGTGCTCAGCCTCAATAAGACTAACCTGTGCAAACTAAACCATGACTTTCGGGGGAGCTCACGTTTTATGTTTTAGGTGGGGGGGGACGAATAGATTACACGAAAATGCGAAATACGCGAAACTTCACACCGGGAGCGATGCGAAGTTGCAACGCTAAATTTGCGCCAGCTCATAAACGACCAACGAGATTTTGGGTACATCCCATTTTACAAGGTAAAAGAAAGAGAAGGACAGTTCCACTTCTTCATACAGGAGCTGAAGCTCATTATCATTATTATATAATAATCATTACTCATTATTCATTCTTATACATATATTATACACATTCAGTATTCTTCAGTCCATTGTCTTTATAATTTGTACATCCTTTGTCAAATAATATGGGGTGATGAGAAACACAAACAATCAACAGGTCCGCCATCGTAGTGACGTTACGGCTGTTCAGCACGCGCACAACGTGATTGGTTGTTGCCTTTATTCGCAGTGCAAAGCTCTGAAAAATCGTCCTTGTTCCAGAAAAAAAATGACATGGCTTTTTTGCCATGTAACATTAGCATTCAGTGTGAAAGTACTCATAACAAAAACAACAGTTCCAAAAAATAAATCATTGACATGCGAATTAATCGCATGAAAAAAAACGCCCATGGTGTGTAAAGACCTATGGAAGTTTTTTTTTCTTCTGATCTTTGAGGTCACCTGTTAACGTGAGTGAAGTTTGACATTGCGCCGCCACGCTTCGATGGTGCATTCGAAGAATAGCATGCCCACCGGTATCTTTATTACAGGGAATCATCCTCGTGCATGACTCATACATCAATAAGAGCCTAATTTTATGCATGATCCATGATGATGAAGATACAGAGAAATAGAAATGCATGGCAAAAATAGCATATTGCCAATATTTTAGAGACCCCCCAAAAATGTTACTAATCATGTCATATCAAGAGGAGCCAAGCTTCATCTGGGTCCCCCTGTAGTTCGCACCCTGTTGTTTACTGTTGAGGCTTTTAAAATTGTCAACACTCAAAAACACACAACGCCATGTTTAGGCCTAAGTCAAGAGGGAAAAGGCGGCAGACATAGCTTTACTTCATCTCTGACAATGTCATTTACCATGCTTGGTGTGGCTTGCGGGCCTTTGAGGTGGGTGTGCAAAAGAAGAAAAAGAAAAAGTTACAATAAAATAATAGAGCATTATACCCGACGTAGCATTGAAATCATCCTAATCAGCCGTCCCACTCACCAGGCTAATTGCAGAGTGTACAGACAAGCGGTATCTCGGGCTGTGCCATGACGCCCACGTCACCACCCCACCCAGACCCCCTCACCCCACCGCCACCCTGCACCCAACCCCCCCCCCCCACACACACACACACCTCCAAATGTAAAGTAAAAAGCTGGAGCTCTGTCCCTCTTCCCTCCGTCAGAGAATCCCCTCACACACAAACCCACCATTAGTGCTGCATTTTGGGGGTTGTTTACCTGTGTGACAAAGATTTAAGTGTAGCCTACTATACACGTCCTGGAAACAAACGTGCCGGCAAACATCTATCATTTAAAATCCTTGTCTGATTTCTGTATAGGCCTATGGTTATTTCTGGGGAATCTCTCACCCACACACACAGTATGCCTTAGGCACACACGGGACACATTCATTATAGGTAGGCCTAGTCATTATGGCCAAAATCCCCCATTGTCTCTGTTCCTTTTGAATAAGAAACTCTCTTAACCAATAGGGCAAACCGCCTGACAAATCAATTTGAAACAAACCACGCTGCCATGGCCCATGAATTAAGTGACAAAAAATAATTGCATAATATTGCGGTAGGCCTAATTAGTGAAGTGACAGATTAGATTTCCATGCAATACTTTAATTGTGTGTGTGTGTGTGTGTGTGTGTGTGTGTGTGTGTGTGTGTGTGTGTGTGTGTGTGTGTGTGTGTGTTTGTGAGAGTCACAGCGAAGGAGCACTTTGCCCAAAGACTCCCAAATGAGCCATAAGACATTAACATTGTCTAAGCGCGAGCAGACGGAGAACCAACGTTACCGAACCGCCCCCCAGACCAGACCCATCAGAACAACCTTTCTCCGCCGCTTCAGACAAAGAGAGAGAGGCGAGAGGCGTGAGGACCGCTCCGCTCCCAGGGTCCTACTGGGCAGCTTTTGTGGTGAATAAAATCCTTTTGTTTTGACTCCGTCGGACTTCCACACAATGCCAACATTCATGCCGCAAAGCCGTCTGTGACAAAAGCGCAAACAAGACGTTATAACATTTGCAAATGTGCGCGCATTTAACGCACATATTGCGCTTTTGCGTCTTTTGCGCGTTCGTTATGCCCGGCGGCACATAATGAGGCGTGTTTAATTTGCCATGCTTCTCCTCAATAACAACAACAACAACGAAATCCTGTGTTCATATTGTATTAATCACATGTCTATCAATCAACAACAAAAACAACAACAACAACACAGTGAATATTATATTTCAGCTCGCCTTTAACTCAAATAGTAACCCATTCATAGCCTACTGGCAGCTGGTGTGCCCCCCCCCCCCCCCCCCCAAAGGCAAGGAGGAGGCGAGGATTTATTTTAGGGTGCAAGTTCCCGCGGAGCCGCCAGACATCACTACATCTCCTCTAGACACAATGATGGCCATCATGACATGATGGCCATAATCATGATGGCCCATAATGTACACACATGTCATACATTGCTATGGGGGAACCGATATACCGGCGGCGCGATGCAGACCGCCAGCCAGAATCGACGAGCATAATCGAAAATAAAATCGAAACTAACAGCCAACAACTTTCCTGCCATCCTAGATCTCAATCAAAAAAAAAAAAAAATCATCCAAAAAAATAATATCATATGTAACAACGACAACAACAACAACAAAAAAAACCTACCATGAGTTTCTTCTTGCGGGCGGCAGCACGACACGGCCCCCACGGATCAAACTTTAATTGCCGAGTAAGTCCATGTCCTCTACCGGTACGGAGGAACCAGCGGCCATGTGGGAGAGTCCTCCCCGTCCGCCTGCCAGGACCTGGGCCAGCATCTAGACCGCTTCTGGTGCCGGCGTCTCCCGGAGTTGTGACAGCTCGCCCTGCGCTGCGCTGTCTCCCTCTCCTGAAGCACCAGCAGCGTTTTGAATCACCGCCTCTCTCTCTCTCTCTCTCTCTCTCTCTCTCTCTCTCTCTCTCTCTCTCTCTCTCTCTGTGTGTGTGTGTGTGTGTGTGTGTGTGTGTGTGTGTGTGTGTGTGTGTGTGTGTCTCTCTCTCTCTCTCTCTCTCTCTCTCTCTCTCTCTCTCTGTGTGTGTGTGTGTGTGTGTGTGTGTGTGTGTGTGTGTGTGTGTGTGTGTGTGTGTGTGTGTGTGTGTGTGTGTGTCTCTCTCTCTCTCTGTTTCTGTGTGTGTGTGTTGTGTGTGTAGTGTGTGTGTCTCTCTGTCTCTCTCTTTCTGTGTGTGTGTGTGTGTGTGTGTGTCTCTCTCTCTGTTTCTGTGTGTGTTGTGTGTGTGTGTGTGTCTGTCTGTCTGTCTGTCTGTCTGTCTGTCTGTCTGTCTCTCTCTCTCTCTCTCTCTCTCTCTCTCTCTCTCTGTGTAGATGTTTTCCAAGCTGTGAACGGTATAAAAGGTTGAAGGAGGGTCAGCGAGGAGAGGGTGGGCAGGGGGGGGACAGCTGTTCATTGACGGACCAGAAGAATTGAAATAACGTCACAGCTCTACCTCAAATTCAATGATTTCCTTGACTAAACTGCAATAAATAGGCTAGGCATATATTATAGTATAGTGGCCTATTCCTTATGCTTCTAATAGAAATACTGGCTATAGAAAATACACTTGAACAACACATTAGACCACGTGCAAGTGATTCATTTAGAATGTAGCATTTAAATCATTATAAATAGACGATTTATAATGATTTATAACCTATACATTTTCATCCTGATGATGATGATTAAGTGATTGTAATTTGTCTTTGTGTCTTTATCAGCAATATATTGCTCACCCGGTGGACTTGAGAAACTGCAGCTTTTCCACTTGCAGACAATCTATACCTGCAGACTGGCTAGGGGCCCAACTGCCCAATATTTCTCTTTACTCTGCACTGATAATATTTCCAGCAATGTTTGCTTAATCTTGGCATGTGCACTGAGTGGTGAGAAAATGTGTCCAATAACTCACACAGACAGTGTGAGGGCCCAGATATGATGCAGTTCTCTTGAGCTGTTTCATCAGGGAAGGAGATGTATGGGGGTGGGGGGTTTCTGATGCTTGAGATTATATAAAGCATTACTATTACCATTTCAAATTCTAAAGGTAGGTCTATTCTCCATGTGTTTTTTCAGATTGGCCACTTCTAACAACACATTTTTGTGGTTTTAGCTCAACATTCGGCTTTCAGCACCATGTGCGAGTATTGTTTAAAATGTTGTTTTTTGTCATTGGTCATTGTCATAGTCAAGTCAGGTGCATTTTATTTGTAGAGTCGTAGTAGTAGTAAGTCTTTAATGTCCCCAAGGGGCATTTTAGGTTACAGACATTAGTCAAACATAAAGTATGTAACACAAATACATACATAAATTGTTGTTGCTGCTAGCTGGTTTACAGCCTCACCTGGCCTGAGTCACACTGATTGGACTCTGGCTGAGTGGGGCTGCATACCTGAGCAATCATGGCACCCAGGATAAACCAGCTATCACCACACACACTCAGGGAGAGCCACTGGCATGGCAGCTTATACCATCTGCTTGGCGTGTAACGTTGTGCCATCTCCAATAAATGCCTCTTCAAACCCCAGCAAAAGCCACTAAAGTGACAGGGGTAAACTGCTACAAATGCACAGTTACACCATTGTGCAATTGTTTACCATTTCCCACATGTCACTGCACAAGTGTTGACAAGGGGCCAGCCGGTTCACACTTCATTAAAAAAGCCTATGGTAGCTGGTATACAGGACAATCTATACCACATTGAATAGCCTTTAATCACAGTCTCAAAGGGCTTCACAGGCCTCATTATACGGCACCCCCTAACCCTAAGCCCTCTACAGCAGGCATTCCCAAAGTGTGGTGCGCGCACCCCTGGGGGTGCGCGAGCTGCGACCAGGGGGTGCGCGAGAGGAGAAATGTAATGGCGGTCTGGTGTAATATTACACAATTACAGTGCTGTTTTTTAAGTGGGATTTTTCCATACAATAAAAAAACATGAACAGTAAACATTTCCTTTGTAATCCCTTTTATTTTAAATAAAAAACTATAATTTCTTAGTTTTTGATAGAAACGTTCTTATTTTCCTCCGTGGCGCTGCGCCGCGACCGGCTCTGGGTCGGCTTGGAAGGGTTTGGGGGCGAAGGTGGCCGGCGGCTTCGGCCTCTGGCTTTACAGCGCTCCCCCGCTCCGAGCTCGCCGCTTCCCGGGGCCGTGGACGCAGTATCTCGCTGCGCCTTCCTCCCCCCTCACGGGGGGTGGGGGACGGGGCCCCCTCGCCCCCAGGCGTGACTGTCGACCGGGACGGACTGTCCTCAGTGAGTCCCAACCGCGTTGCGTCGTTCAGGGCGGGGATCCGGCTCACGTACAACTGGCGCAAGGGGTCGGCGGCGATGTCGGCTACCCACCCGACCCGTCTTGAAACACGGACCAAGGAGTCTAACGCACGCGCGAGTCAGAGGGTCCTACGAAACCCCGCGGCGCAATGAAAGTGAGGGCCGGCTGATGGGGGATCCCGGCCCCCTGTTTATCTGTTTCGGAGCCTATTCTCTTAATGTTGCGGATCGTTTGTAACTTCATTGAAATTTAATTCAATGTACTGTTGTTGTATTTTCCATAACCGTTGTGTTATAATGATGCTATAGGTCCACGGTCATTTAATAGGCCTATTGCTGCAATTTGTCTTTTACGCGGCTGAAAATAACCGTAGGCCTACTTTCTGTCCCTGAGCCGCGTCTGTCACTCATCCTCTTAAAAGTGGAAGCTTGCGCGTAGCTTTGTTGCTGCATTATATTGAAACTTTGTTGATGGTGTTATTGTCATGCGTGTTCTGGTTATTTGCGCATGATTAAACATGAGTCTTTATATGGCAATAAAACAAAGCTTTGTTGCGTTTTTTTTTTTTTTTTTTTTTTGAAGTGGGGATTGGGGGTGCGCCAACCCGGTTGGGATGTAGAAGGGGGTGCGCAGGAAAAAAAGTTTGGGAACCGCTGCTCTACAGGGTAAGCAAAAACTAACTGTAAAGGAAGAAACCTTGAGAAGGAACGCAGAAAGGGGGATCCCTCCTTCCAGGGATGGTTGGGGGGGCAATTGATGTCATAATGGGCAGACATAATTCATAAGGCGCTAAACACTAAACCGCTTACCCGCTCTACCACCCCGACCCTGCCTTTTAACAGACAACCAGTCATTGGGTTAGCATTAGCATGAAGGCCTAGCAGCTCCAGACAGAAGATTTGGCGACGCTATCTAGCAAGGTTAAAAAATGTTTTTTTTATTACCATTGGTATAACCCATCCTAAGCTAGTGATTTGGAAGCATTTTTACTTAAACTAATCTCATACCCTCACCTCAATTTGTGAACCAAGCCGCCCATGAAAAAGTGCCTCCAGGCTTTTGAACGCTTTCATTTGATCTCTGGGGTAGTACGAGGTCTGCAGTACAAGGTAATTTACTATGTCTACTGACTCGATAGCGCATAAATCGTTAATATCATTTGATAAATCATTATTTTTTTAAACAATATGAATCAATTACAATATATTATTTTTTGTATCTTTCTGGAACATTTGGTTCCACACTGTTTATCTAAGATTCAAGATTCAGGAACTTTATTTGTACTACTTGTTTGGATTGTGCAAAAACAACAACAGTAGCCTAAAATATTTACAATAAAAATATTACAACAATATTTCCAGTAAAAAACTGTATAGAGTACTGCTGCTTGACGCTGCTCCATTTCACTTCCTGCCCTCCATCTGAAGTTTGAGTGACATGGGTGTCACGTGACCGCAAACAACCTATTGTTACAAAGGGCTCTGCCCCAGGCAGAGGACATAGGCTAGTTATAGTTATATCAGATTGAAAATAAGAGCTTTTGCAAATACTGGTAACCAACACAAAAAAAAAATCACAACACATATGAAAAAAATCTCCATGACTTTTCTTGTCATGCATCAGAGCATTTCACTTTTTTTCCCAGTGCATAGTTTCCAACCTGCAACATGCTTGATGAATTCAAACAGATCAAGGATATCTTTATTATCCCCAAGGGGCAATTAGTTGTACAGCCAGCAGTAACCACATAACCATCAAACACACAATAAACATATGAATAAAGTACAATATAAAAATCAGTTATTTAAAATACCAATGGCAGCAGGGACAAATGAGAGTTGTTAATTGTATTGGTCCTGCACCTTGGCAGATTGTATCTGCGGCCAGACGGAAGCAGCATAACCTCCTTGGACAGGGTGGCTAGGATTAGCCGGGATGGACTGGGCCTTCTTCAAAGTTCTAACCTTGTACAAATGAGGGAGGTCATTGTGTCCTCTTCACAATCATGATGGTTGATAAGGCAAGGCAAGGCAAAGCATGTTGTACTGTACTGACAACTGACGCCTGAGTAATGAGCTGTTCTGCACCTTTATCTGCCCATCACACAGAACAAAGCCTCGTGCAGTACTCAATAATAATCGCGTTTCGGGCCTTTCATCATCCATTACACTGTACTGAGCTGTCTGTTGGCATTTTAAAACGAGCGCAGTACGATGGATAGGTGTCAGTAAATGGCCATTGTACTTTTCTTCATGAAAATTGAAATCGGCACAGATATAGCACGTTTGTAATGTGAAGTATAGAGGGTTTGCTTTTCTTTAGGTATGTTAGCGTTTGATTTGTTATGTTATGGCAGCTCAGGATTTGAGCTTCCAAAAATGTATTGCATGATATTAAAGACAGGAATATTGATCAAACTGTAACAAAAAACAACCCTGTTGCTTTTGCGGCGCTCCGACTCCACGCCTGCATATTTTAATATCCAAAGATGGAGGCAAGAGGTTACAAAGAGGCTGAGGGGAAACTCATGATTCTTTAAGTCTTCTTTGATATGGACTACCATTGCATCAATTGATAATGCAGAAGCAGCCCTATGGCTTTCCACGGAAGTGGAAATATATAAGTCAATGTTATCCTGGTGGATGTTTCCTATAGAGGAGTATTCACTCTGAATCATGTAACATTCAAGTGTCTTAAGATGAGTCTATGGCCTGTGCATGAAGCTGGCACAACCATCATTGTTGCCCATCATTTTGTTGCTTTCTCTGTCCCCTTAAAGTCCTCCACCTCCCTTCCCCCTACTCCTCACACTGTCACCTCCTGCCATAACCTGAAATCTCTCTCTCCCTCTACTCTCGCCTCAACTATTCTCTCATTCCTACCATCTCCAGAACAATTCTCTCTACTGTCCACTGAGGAAGCCTCCTCCACTCTGCTATCCTCTCTCTCCTCCTCCTTGGACTCCCTCTGTCCCCTTACCTCCAGACCAGCGCGATCTTCTCCCCCTCCCCCTTGGCTGTCCGAATCTCTGCTGGTTTGTAGAACAGAGCTACGGGAGCTGAGAGAAAATGGGAGAGATCAGACTGTGCTGATGATCTCTCTCGCTACCTTCACATCCTCTCAGACTTCACCTCTACTGTGTCAGCAGCCAAATCTACCTTCAACCGGACCAAGATCAACTCCTTTGCCTCCAACCCCAGGAAACCATGTTCTCTTCTCTCCTCACCCCTCCCTTCCTCTCTGACAGCTGATGACTTTGTAACCTACTTTACTAAGAAGGTGAAGAACAACAACAGCTCCTCTTTTACCCCTACCACTATCCTCCCTCCCAATACTCCCACCTCTGTTGGCCTTACCTACTTTACTTCTCTCTCCTATGAAGATGTTCACAGGCTAGTTATGTCCAACCACGCCACAACCTGCCCCCTTGACCTGATCCCCTCCTCCCTTTTCCAAGCCATCTCGAGCGACATCCTGCCGTTCCTCACCACCCTTATCAACTCCTCCCTCACTTCAGGCCTTATTCCAGCATCCTTCAAGACTGCTAGAGTCAAGCTGCTCCTTAAAAAACCTAGGGGCCTCATCCCTCTCATTGGCTTCTCATTCTCCTCAACCTGTCTGCGGCGTTCGACACCGTGAACCTCCAGATCCTCCTCGCCACTCTCTCTGAACTCGGCATCGCTGTCTCTGCGCTATCCTGGTTCACATCCTACCTGACGAATTGCACTTACCAGGTCACATGGAATGGCTCCTTGTCCAAACCCTGCTCTCTTGACACTGGTGTCCCTCAAGGCTCAGTACTAGGACCGCTTCTGTTCTCCCTATATACTAGATCCCTAGGCTCTGTAATCACATCACACAGTTTCTGCTATCACTGCTATGTGGATGACACTCAACTATTCCACTCTTTCCCCTCCTCTGACAGCCTGATTTCAACTCGCATCTCAGAATGTCTGGCAGACATCAGCACTTGGACGACTGCCCTCACATGGACCTATTGGTCACTGTCGAGGACATTGTGGTACATCCTTCACCAACCGCGAAGAACCTTGTGTGGTACTGGACAATCAGCTATGCTGCACGGCCGCGGTGGCCCGATCCTGCAGATTTTCTCTCCACAACATCCACAGGATCTGGCCCTTCCTCACGAGGGAAGCAGCACAGCTTTTGGTCCGAGCGCTCGTCATCTCCCGCCTTGACTACTACAACTCGCTCCTGGCTGGACTCCCTGCCTCCGTGATCAAACCTGTGCAGCATATCCAGAACGCTGCTGCACGCCTCGTGTTCAACCTACCAAAATTCTCCCGTGTGACCCCCCTCTTCCGTGACCTCCACTAGCTCCCTGTAGTAGCTCACATCAAGACAATGGTACTAGCCTACAAGGCTGTCAACGGAACCGCCCCGACCTACCTCCAAGGGTTAGACTCCATGCCCCTGCTGAAGCCCTCCGCTCAACTACCTCAGCTAGCCGGCTGGTACCGCCATCGCTAAGAGCAAGCAAAGGTCACACAGCAAAGTCACAACTCTTTTCTGTTTTTGCGCCGCAATGGTGGAACCAGGCTCCCTGCCGATATCAGGACTGCAGAGTCGCTCACCAGTTTCCGCAAGAGACTGAAGACTCACTTGTTCAGATTTCACCTGGACTCTGCTCCCCCCCCCCCCCCAAAAAAAAACAAACACCATAAGCACTTGTATGTTCGTATGTCCTCGCACTTACACATAGTATCTTTGCACTTAGCATCTTAGCACTTAGCACAGTACCCTAGCTATCTCTGTTGTATACTAGCAATGGGTTAACTTACCAATTGGGAGTGCTTGAAACTTGTTCTAGTGACATCCTTACTGTACCGACAGCAATATATTGTTTCACTTTCTTCTGACAAATCGCTTTGGACAAAAGTGTCTGCTAAATGCCCTAAATGTAAACAACCCCTTTCAAAGTGACATGAAATATCACAGTGGAGATGTCTACTACGCTTTGAAACAGAGTCACACACACGCTTAATCTCTGTTTTTCCGTTTGTCTGTGTCATAACTCTCACTATTGCATGGGCATGCTCATTTGTTTTACCCTTCTGTGTGAATCAGTAGATTAAAGCTGCTGTAGGTTGGATTCAAGAGTTGTAAAGACAAAAAGCAGAAAAGAGCGAGAGAGAGCCAGATGAAACTGAACAACCCAAAAAAAGTCCATTCCCTCTCTGCTTCCTCCCTCCCTACATTTCTCCGACATCTTGCCTGTGGATTCCCTCAGAAATGAGCTGACGGACCTGACCTACAGCCCCTTTTAAACCCCTTTTAAAAACAATTTACACTGATAATAATACACTCAATATAGACAATAGTGTAGTGATTGCTTCACTGTAGGTTGGGTTCATAGTATGGTAAGCAAGGTTTGGATGACGGTCTAAAATACATTTTGGCTCTAGAGTTCCTTCTTCAGCTGCTGCTGCTCCTTAAAGAGTAAAATAGTGCGGACAGATTTAATTCAACCACTTAACAGGCAGGGTCCGCACCTGTTTTCTCATAGGAATACCAAAGTACACGCTTATAAATGCACATGCACTGTCGTAGCACACACACACACACACACATAACATATTCAAGCATATTCACACAGAAAAACACACACAAACACATTTGCACACACAAAAAATAGGTATAATTCTCTTGATCTATCTGTTGTTTACATCAAGCATATATTCACTTAAAATGTGAACACCAAAAAGTGCACATGCAAAGCTATTTTTAAATACAACATAATTTACATAAAGATTTCTTTCTTGTGATATAAATATGGAGTAGGCCTATATAAACTCAATGAGATAGCCCTCAGAAGTGCTTTAAATACACTGACCTAATTGTCCTTGTCTTGCCTCACAACTCCCTGACGGGAATTAGATTAGGGAATGTTTTTTACTTCATTGTCCTTTCGGAAAACCCATTAAGAGGAACTTGGAAACCCATTCTTCCGCAAGACAGTACTTGTACTCGATTCAAGGCAAATCACAATGATACGCCGAGACTTAAACATCACTATGTATTAGTGAGTATATATACATTTCTTTGGCACAGTATAAAATCGTAACCACTTGTTTTTACAATACAACAATTTCATTTTGATCACGTATTCCTCAGAGAGACGATCATAATGCGACTTGTGCCAGGGACGTAAAAGCCTAATTGGAATGGGCCCAGTGACTTCATCAGACTAACAAAGAACGAGTGAGCGACATGGAATTATAGACGACATAGTTTAGTATTTGGATGAAAACAAGTGAGGTTTTCTAAGCTGTGTAAATATCGACTCTGTGCTGATCACACCGCAGCAATAGCAATCTGTCAATCAAAAAGCCTTTCTTCCTAATCTCATTTCAAATAGGCCTAGTTCTGTTTTCCTACTCTCTGTACAGGATGGACATGGCCACCCCCACGCAGGGCTCATTCAGTTGCCACAAGCCCAGCTTGAGGAGGTTATTTTAGCCGTGTTTATGTTTGCAGTCAAGGAGGTGTAGGGCTGGTGAGGGGGGGGACCACATACACACTATGGAGACTAGGGTGCCTGGTTTGTGAATTCTGCAGCACTGCACTCGGTTGTTCCCCCTACTTGATTTCCTGTATGCCGGGGCGTTGAAACACATTCGCGCCGGCGCTTGCTTGAAATCTTGCGCTCAGGACTTGAAGGTAAGGCACACAAGGGATTACCTCTGGTTATTCTCAGATGAGCCTTTTGATAGTGTGTCTGGTTTGATGTGCCGTCTCCACCTGCACACACCCCTCTCCTCCTCTTCCCTTCGTGTTCTCTGCATGCTGTCAAAGGGCCAGCTTTTTTTTTTAGCTGTACACAATTACTTCAAAATATCTTGTTCTTTCTAAATTCTGCAACTCCCACCTTAACAAAGAGAATCAGAAATAAATAGCACATCATTGGGAGAGGTGGGAAGAGATTTCCGAGCAAATATGTCTTAATCAAAGCTGATCACGCAGTAACAAGGGCTTAACCTGATTTGGTCACGGATCAAATAGAATTAATTGGTTTAATATATGGGCATGGTACCTAGGATTGTGCAATTTACCGGGGGCATGTTCAATGGTAGCTCTCGCATTGAGTCCTGGAGAAATAGTTTTAATGAGAAAAACCACAGATGGATGCCATACTTACAAATGTATGGAATATTATGGCCAACCAGAACCATTTCCCTGCATGTGTCAACAGGGCTGTTTCTGATCTTGGGGATCCTCAGCCACATCCTACTTGAGAGGGGGGAGGGGGGGGTTCCCCCTCCCGCTTACATCTGACTTATCAAACCCCTTTCTAAATTGTTATAAATTATGAAATATATATATATATATATATATATATATATATATATATATATATATATATATATATCTCTTCTCTCCCAATTGCCCACCCAAACCAATGTAGAGGGGTCCAGGTTAATCGGAATTGATGCACAAAAGCTATATTTTAACACATTTTGAGATTGATCTAAGGACTGAACAATTTTACACACAAAAACATTTTTTTAGTTCTTATTTTTTTAACGGGGGTCCCCTGGTGGCTTGGGGGTCTTTAGCCATCGCTTATACGGCTTACTGCTAGAAACGGCCCTGTCAACCATCCAAATAGTCAATGGCTCCACCCAAATCTCCACACTAGCATACTGCATAGTAGGCAAAAGTAGTAGAAATATGTCCAAAATCATATTTACACATACAACTAACAGTAGGTTAACAGATGGCCTACTATTTCCAGTGAAATTCGTAGTGTACAAACCATGGACACTACAGTCCCTTGGATAACCACAATGCATTTCGACAGGAGGATAACCGACCTAACCAAAATGTTTACATATTATTAATAATCACTACAACCCTATATAGCAATGTTTTAATAATAGTATTATGATTATGATTATGATTATTATTATTATTGTGATCATTTACAACATATATCGCACTGTTTGGATAAATATAACTTAGTGACTTTGTAGCGTGCAGCAATTACGGGCATCATTTTGAATTCTGTGACACTGTAGTCCAAGTTCCTGATGTCCAAAAAAATGCTTATTTTTGCTTGCATACTAATAGTACACCAGACAACAGTACACACTAGTACGTAGTATGCAGGTTCAGATGCAACCAATCAGTCATTGAGTCAGTCAGTTGATTAGTGAGTGGTCATTTAGTTCATACTGTATGTTCTGTTGCTTTAAGGCATGGAAAAATGTTACTCATTCAAAATCCAAATACAGTCACCAAAACATGCCGATGACAACTACCTAGAATGGAAAACAGCACAACAGCACAAAACAGCCCAGGTGGATTTCTAAAGGCACACTCTGTTTGTTCAGTGGAAAATATTGCTCTGGTCTCACCCACTTGAATTGTGTACATCTGTCTATGTGAACTTATTGAGTGGATCTGCAGCCATTATGCAAAAAAAAAACCATCATGGTTTTAAAAGGAATGAATGACAGATGTGTAAGGTGATTTGGGCTGACAGACTGACAGCAGACCAGAGGCGGTTGTAGACCATTTAAACTGGGGGGCCGACCAGGCTGGGGCTAGCGGGATCAGTTACATTACACCTTATTGTTCTCTTTGTTTTCCCCAGCATTCACATTGGTACATTTGTCATCAGTTCTTATCAGCCAAGATCAACCTCTGTGCAATCCATTTTCTGATCAAATAACATTCAGAATATGTGAGTGTGTTCCTAAAGGCCTGTCAAAGATTGTGCTTTCAAAGGCGCAAGAAAGACATGCATAATTCAGCCGTCCACATTCAGTGGAAGTGCAATCCTTTGAATATTCCTCAGCATGTCTCACAATATTTGTCAAGTGAGTGTATGTGAACTGGGGCGATGCCTAACAAATGCGGTCGTGGATCGGACAGAGGGGTTTTGGGCCTCGAGCAAATCCGTCCCATGCCCACAGGGACAGGAGACCAAACTGAGAATGACAAAAAGCAGCCTGGCGGTCATCATGAATTTCTATTTAATTTCACTTCATAATTCAGTCAGAACTTTCTTCCTTCGAGACGTTTTTAGAGATGCCATCGGCGGGGTTGCTTCCACCTAAACTAATCACTGAGCGGATAACGATTCCACAAGTGACATTGCTCTCTGTTGTTGAAGTTTTTTTCAAAACAGCTTCAAAAGCAGAGTCCATATACTTTAGAGGCAGTCTGAAGGGAGTTTATGGTCACACAGATTCAAGCATATATTTTTTCAGGTCCTGCCTACAACACACTGATTGGTCAAGCGACCGACACCAGACCCTGAATCACAGAACCGCTGGAACCAGGCAAGAAAATAAAGGCTGCAGATGCCGGAGATTCATCGTATTGGGGCCTGTCTTGTTCAGGGGTGTTGCCAGCCGGCCGTAGCGCCAGTCTTACCAGGATGCAATCTGTCAGTCTGTGAGTGCTGGGGAGGGAGTGGGAGGGAGGGAAGGTCCAGGTGCAATCCTGGAGAGCTGCTGTGTGCCAAGTGGGTGACTTCATATCTCCATTCACTCATTCACAGGAAAACAGAAACTGGGGGAGAGTGAGGAAGTAAAAGGTGGGTGGTTCAGGCAACGCATGTATGAAAAAAAAAACTTCCAGAGAAACTGCACACAAGCATTCATTATTAAAAGTGAACCAAAACCATCAATTGTTCTACCTCTTTAATTAAGAAATATGTTTAGAACGAAAAAAAGAGATTCTCAAAGAGGTGCCTTTGAGAAATAGAAAAAAAAAGTTTAAAAATAGCCCAAATGACTCAAGAGTGGAGAGCATGTGTGACACGGTGCATTTGATCCTGTTCGTTGGCGGAGATTCGGCCTCCGCTGATCCACTGAGATAATGACCTCTCTGGGACTGCCAGACAGATGCAACATCCCGAGGGAGGAGGATCATTAAAAAGAGCTGAAATTAGCGCCCACCACTGGGCTTACTAGGACTCCCTGGCTGTGTCAGCCTTAGACACCTATCTTGGTTCTAAATGCTAGCTGGGTGGGGGAACTGAATGCTGCTAGTTGTTTCTGTAAGCAGAGCCGGCCCGAAATCAATGTGACACGAGGCGGTGTCACGCAGAGAGATTCAAAGTTTAGACATAGACGGTTACTAATTATTTTCATGATGAGGAACAGTGACTGATAACAGGAATTGGCTCTGTGCTTAGAGCGGGAGGAGTGCTTCCCCTTTGGGTGCAGGTGCAAGATATCAAACGTATCCATAAAAGAGGATTCAACAGTAGGAAATGCAACGGGCTACATGTATCAGACACAAACGCAGTTTGGAGTAATACGTTTGGAGTAAAAAGAAGAAGGATAAATCATAAGCACACAGAAAACAGTGAAAAACAAGTTTAAAAACTCCCAACACATGCATATACACATATCTGCATCTACACACAGAGAACACACACATATGCATGTGCACACATACATGTGTCCATGTGTGTGTGTGTGTGTGTGTGTGTGTGAATATGTGTTTTTTTGTCATGTGTACACAGAGATGCACACACAGGAACACATATACAACATGTACACATGTACAAACACAAACGGCCAGCACTGTTTCTCCTGGGGAATAACTGCTAGTCTGCTGTTTCACACTCATGAAGGTGTTGGGAGCTGTGGCCGTCCGTCTTCCGCCTGACCTCCCCGACAGGCTCCAGTCCAAGGTCACTGCACCCCCCGCTGTCTCCAACAGCTGCTTAAGCCCTGCAATCCTTCTTCCCACTTCCACTCTCTCGCCCCCCCCCCCCCCCCCCATGTAATCTGTCCTCTAGTTTTTTTTCAAAATTAATTTTGCTTTGTTCTCTTCCCCCCCTCATAATTCCCCTGCCTAAGCTGACAGGATACGTTTGAACAAAAAAGTTGTACAGCTTTGACAGCCAAATGTACTATTAGATCTAACGTCATTTCCCATGGTTGTGGCCCCTATCAAGGCCCAGTGTAACCCCTGGTAATGGCGGTTCCTAGTTGCTTCCACGGAGCGACAGTAGACGGTGCCTGCTGTGTTTACCTCTGAAACAATGGGGCTCACAATCGGAATAGGGGCTATCCCACAATGCGACAGGAGCCGTCTTTTACCCTTTTCCCACCAAAATGAGCATGTATATGCTGGCTTGCCAGATGTTAGTGGGCGGGTGTTGGTGGGTTTTTTGTCCAGTGGGAAACGGGCTTTAAAACCCTGCCATCGTCACCTCACCTCTCCCATGTTTGAGTTAACAAGAAACCCGATAGTTTGTCCTCAGCAATCGGTGACTTCAAATGGCGGTGTTACTGCATTACAAATGCTGCTTTAAATAGAGCTTCCGCATTTCATGGGGCAATTACAGCCGCACTCACTGGATAAACAGATTTAATGTGGGAGAAGTCTGCACCATATCCTTACATTTTTGGGGTTTTTTTCTGCCGTTCTGTCACCAAAAGCTGGCACTGTTGTCATTTCCGCTACACGCTTCTTGGTCTGATGCATATTTTGATAAACTGCCAAAAGCAGGGGAAAATATCCTTTGAAAAACATCTTTGTTTACAGAGCCTTCTAGCCAGAACAAAATTTAAATTAGCCCCCAATATTTAACAGCTGACTAGCAGGGAAATAGAAAAACACATTTATCAAAGAATTAAGGAGGATTCTGCCAACATTTGACAAATAAATAAGTAGTAGCAGAGTTTGATGTTGAAACAAAGAAGAAACAAATGTCATGAATTTCTGTGTGAAAACCAGCAAGGCAGTGTTCATACTACAAACAACAACAACAACAACAACAACAACAATGAACACCACGTTTGGTTACAATTTTCTGCTATCTCAAATCGGATGTTATTATCTCAATTCGGATTACATCGGATAAGGATCGGGTTACCTTGGTCTCGTAGACAGGGTTCCCTCTGGGGAAACCCTGGAAGCCGGTTTACTATCTTAAAATAGGCTGAACACATCTCCAATAATGTTCATTGTTGATTGGTTGTCGACAGACATTCCAGATATCAGAAGAACCAATCAAAATATGCTCTGTGGCTCAGCAAATATACAAAGGAACTGGGCCTTACAGGGTGTTCACATCTAGCCCACACTTTAACTTACAGTAACTTACAAGTGAGGCTGACAACTCGGCTGAGAATCAATGGAAATTGTTCATATAACGGACGCTACCAAACATCACACAAGCCAACACTGTATGGAAACAGTATGGACATTCTTCCTACCAGTGGGTGAGCGGTCAAGTGGTTCTTTTTTCACGACCAGCAGGACATCGTGTCCTTTTATAATGGTGTAAACATGAGGGCGGCTCTGGAAACTGGATTCTGGTCAACCCCGCGTGCCAAGTTGTTGAGCTGTCGGTAAGGAACGACAGGGAACTTCTATGCCAGAGTTTTTGAGTTTTCCTGTTGGTAACACTGTTTCCTGGTGAAAGGTCACTTGAATGTTTTCTGCAAGGGGGGGCTGCTGGCGCTGCGCTGATGGTGTTAACAGCGATGGTCTGGGACAGGTATAGCTCGAGTTCACAATCTGTTCGTCATCCCGCTATACACAGGTATATACGGTGGCATGAAATTGCAATCTCTCAGATCTCTCGGGTGTAATATGTTAAACAAAAACAATAAAGAAAAAATGCTATAGCTAGAAGTATTTAAAATATGTAAGCGAAAACATAACATTCTAATTAAAAAATGTCTATTGGATGTGAGAATGTAGGTTGCAGACACACACACACACACACACACACACACAAACACACACACACACACACACACACACATAATAATAATGTTGGTTGCCCACACACGCACACACACACAATGGAGCATGGCCTGTGTAGCCTGTGTGTTATTGGAGCTGATACCTGCCTTGTGATTGCAGATAGTTGATAGCGATACCTGTGGACGATATCTCATCACGTCGGGTTACATAGTTGTTAGGGCAATACCCATCAGTGTGCCGTTGCTGTGGCACTGGAGTGGTGTACGATAAAACAGATACATTCTGCCAATTCAACCGCTACCCAACGAAGAAGAAAAAAACATTTGTGGAAAGACACATTTGGTGGAGGTGATGTGGCGCTAGATCAAACAGTGTCTTCCATGAAAGCCGCTGGAAATTAACTGCTGAGGGCAGATAAAGAAAAATCATTCTGTTACAGACTCAGTATCTCACACGCCTCCCCTCATGAATATTCATGATCTTTCCGCAGCTTTAATTGGCGATAATCCCCCATGTCTGCATGGTTTCCAGTTTATATTTTGTTGTTTGCCAATACAACATTTGTCAACACAGTGAAGCTCCTCACCTGAAAGTCTTTAATCAAACCGTTTTCATTCAACACATGGACTGTATTTGCTTGTGTTGTGTTGTGACCATTGATATCATAGGTCTGGAATTTGCGTTGTCACAACACTTTTTTCACAACACGTGTATGAAGCTGTGCTCTCTTATATTAGAAAACAGCCAAGTGTGACGGTTCCCTTTTAAACGTACTAAGTGAGTTAGCAGCTCGGTCATTAGCCACCAGAGAAGCTAACTACAGCTAAATCAGCAGAATGAAACCACATTTCCTACTGGCACTAAATCCTCTATTTCTCCACTCGAATGCCCATGAGCACATGTTCAAATTGAAACCGATTCCAAATTAAATTAAAAACTGAATAATATTAGCTTAATCTTTTCTTGTTATGAAATCCATGCAGTGCTTAATTGAAATGTTGACACTGTCTGTTAGCGTTTCTGCTTTTAGCTCAGTGTAGCCAGACTGCGATGGCTGGACATGCAGATGTAAAGCGTGTGATGTGTTTGTTTCTTCTGCAGCAGCTCCATGGCATGTGCCATTTACTCCAGACATACACCCTGAAAACCTTCCAACTCACATGTGGTGATGCATTAAAGGTAAGGTGACCAGATTTCTGAATTCAAAAACAGGGACATTTGTAGTTTGGCGGTCCATATATCAACAACATCTCTGATATTTTTTCTGAAATGAAAAAAAGGGACATAGCCTATTTACGTTTTTTTGGTAAACCAGCCAAAAACAAGTCCAATGTAGGCTTATTGAATAGGGAATCATTCTATATTGTATTGATAGCCTATTGTTTATGATTGGTCAGGCATGTTAATGGTATAAAGTCAATAGATAGACCCCGCGTAGCGAGGTCGCGCCACAGCCTATCAGATAGACACGAGACTAATTGCCAACTGTCTAGAAATTAATATTCATGAGCAAGCTAGTAACTTTGCCATTTAAAAATGTATTCATATATTTTTTTTAAATTTAAATCCCCTTTTTTTAAATATTTTTTTAAAAAGGGGACATTTCCATGGACAGCTTCAGCCGGGGACACGCCACCAGAAACGGGGACTGTCCCTGGAAATCGGGGACTGTCCCTGGAAAACGGGGACGTCTGGTCACCCTAATTAAAGGGTAAGTACACCCCCTGTGTTAGCAGGAGAAATCCCACCCAGGAGATTAAAAAAATGTGTTTCATAGCAGCAGGTGTGCGTCAAACGTCACATGTGCTCGAGGACAGGGGTGCACAGCCAACAGAAAAATACTCTGGAAAAACATTTTTTGCCAGAAGTAGCAGACAACTAGCCTCGTGAGACCATCCCCATCTTGCGAGTTCACATTCTGTTTCTCTCTGCAAATCGGTCTGAAAGTAACAAAAATGCTAGGACCAATCAGTGCTCGGGGGAGGGAGTTTTAGTTCATGATGAGCAAGGAGCGCCGCAGTCTGGCGAAGTAAAAAAACAATGGCGGTGCCCAAGCAGCAATCAAAACAGTTTTTATCAGGTATAGAGTGAAGATGAACAGAAATCTGCACAGAAAGCTTTTCTCAGATTAGATTCCAACTGGATTCGGTCAGAGCGAACAGGTTGGGATTTGCGAACAGGATGGGATTTTTAATAATTAGAAATCAAATGGCCATAATTGGAAATCTATTCCTGCCCAGCCAAGGCCAGACTGATATTCAGTGTGAACCCAAACAGAATATCAGGATGTTCTCACATAGCTAGCAGACCCCTCGTATTTTACAGAAAATGCTCGTTGCCTATACATTTTTGTCAAAAGTACCACAGAAGTAACAGTGATTTTGGGGGTTACTTACTCTTTAATGGTGGACCCCAAAGGACCACACAACAACAACAACAACAACAACAACAACAACAACATGGAAAGTCCCACTCTTGAGCTTGAACATTTTCATTTAACACAACACATATCACATATGTGGTATAAACACTGAAGGAAACATAGGTTTTGACTTAAATGTTGTGACTTTTACCCAAACTAAATAAGCCAACCTAGGGGGCAACCTATTTCAGTAGAGTAAACGCCGGTGACAGCTGCTCCGAAACCAGCGGTACATGCGGTACACTTAAGGGTCCCGGATTGGCAATTTGGTCACCCTAACTTTGGACAGCTTAGGTAGCGGCGTCAGTTAGGTGTGTGCAGGGTTACCTCAGATCAATAACAGAGTTATTGTTTGTGACGAGAGTAAGTTATTAATGCAGAACGTATTCTACCGGATGTATAGGTGGGATAAATGTTATAGGTAGTCTGTATGATATTCAATATAGTGGCCGTGACTTATGTGTGTTTTCTGAGCTGGGTGTTATTTTGACTCACTCGCTATTTGAGCCTGTGGCGCTAGCCTGCACCGTGTAGACGGCACGTGCGTATATATTACATCACTCTGCCGCGGCGCTGGGTTGCATTGCACTGTGTTTACATGTGTGTGTATGTGGAATGCTAGGTAAGCTATTCTATTAGCCATTTATGTTTATATATCACTTTTGTGATATTGCTAGAGTAATAAAGCGTGGTGTGTTTAGGATTTAAATCCAGTAATAATAATTTGTATATTCTTAATTCTGTTTTACAGCAACCTCATCCTTCATTCTTCATTCATTTATTCATTCGTTTTTCATGCATATATTCAAACATTATGCCGAAGATTCATCTGTATGGAGGCCAATCATTTAACTCTATAAAAATAACAAGAACTGGTCCCTGTGTCTGCGTCTACTCTCTGTTAGACCTACTGGATAAAGTTGTCCCAGCATTATTTGTCACAACCTCATTATCTTCAATAATAACAAAGTATCTGTGCCCCAAAAGTTCTGGGCACAAATAGTCTCGTTTATTTGGAAATCGAAATTTAATTGACATGAAAACGCATATTACAGAAAAGCTGAGTCAGTCCTTAGCATGAATACGCTCAAGGACGTATCAAGAATTTAGAGAAAGGGGAAATGCAAAGAGGAGAGGAAAAGAAGGCCTTGTGCAGTTTGCTCAGCCGTGGTTAGCAAGCTGTTGGCACACCCACAACCTGATTTATTATTTAGAAAATGACAAAGTCAAGTCCTTGTAATTAGCCCAATTGTCCATTTTGAATGATCCCACAATACAAACATGTATTCTCTGACTAAGGGGTCATTAAAACCCATGGGCTCCATGGTTGGGTAACAGCTGCTAGTGTGTTTCATATGCACTATTCTATTTATTCTGTGACTTAACTAAACACATCTGTTACTAGCTTACAGAGGTGGTATGATAAGATCTTTCCTACACCACTCCATCACACACACACACACACACTCACGTGTGCACACACACCCAGACACACACACACACACACACACACACACTCACGTGTGCACACACACCCAGACACACACACACACACACACACACACATACACACACACACACATGCACACACATACACAGACCAAAACATAAACACAGGTACATACACATGCGTACACACACACAAACCCCCCCCCCACACACACACACATCCTTCCTCATTCTGTGATCGTTCGGAGAAAGCTGTCTTTGCTGTTCGGGCTGCAGGCACACGTAAGCCACTGTGAGATGACGTGCGAACGCATAAAAATGCACATCGTGTCACGGCCACAGCCGTGCCTCCAGTTATTCCTTGTGTTTTCCCTTTCCCTTGTGTCTCCTGTCTGTCTCCCTCTATGTGTGTGTGTGTGTGTGTGTGCGGTGGGCGTGGCATCCATTCATTCTCCCGGCTCCCTAATTGTTAGTCATCCCATTCACCTGTTCCAAGCCGCACACCTGCTACCCACTCTTCTCATCAGCTCTGCAGTATATATCTTCCGCCGGTTCCTCACTCACTCATCACCAGATTGTTGTTTCAACCGCAGTGGTTAGCGCAACGTCTCCGGCGGCTCCTTGAATCGTGTATTCGAGTTGAACTCTCGCGCGTGTTTCGCTCGTTACTAACTTCGTCTCCCTGTGCCACGGGATGACTAACCGCCTAACCTGCGCGCCTGCCTGCCTGCCTGCCTGCCTGCCTCCCCGTCTGTTCAATCTCCCTCGTCCACCATCCCGCTCAGCTCAGCTCTGCCCTCCGTCCTCGCCTCTCCACCTCCTGCCTCGCCTGCCACCGTCATTCATCAACCGTTTTTTTTCCGCAAGCGAGGTACACAAACGCAATAAGGGCCCGGCAAGAGGCAAGAGACCTCTTGTGGGAACAAATTTAATAAATAAAATAACATAACATTAAAAAAAACGGTTGGACGGATGGACACAGAGACACGTAGTCATTCTCTTCATATCATCAAGTTCAATTGTTGGTGTCTGCGCGTGGGTCCGCCTTCACTGGTTGTCACACATCGGGGTCATCGCATCCCGGTGCTGCTGCATGGGTACAGCATGTCTGTGTTGCTAGACAACATGTGGAGGGAGCAAAAAGGGATGTGTCAATTAAAATCTTGTCAACAGCGGGAGTAGCACACTGAGCACGTTTCAGGATGGGTTTCAGGTTCCAGGTGGCCTGATGGCAGGGCTGCTACCGACAACACCACACGCGCACCATACCCATGCATACACACATATACACCACACACACACACACACACACGCGCACACACACACACACACCACACACATGCATATGCATACACCACACACACACACCACACATACACACACGCATATATATATATATATACACCACACATGCACACAAATGCATACACCACACACACACACACACACACAGCATACACCGCGCACACATTCATACACATACATACGCACACACAGACACCCACACCACACACACAGACAAATACACACACACACACACACACACATGCATATGCATACACCACACACACACACCACACACACATGCATATGCATACACCACACACACACCACACATACACACACATGCATATATATATATATATTGTGACATCCCTACTCGGCCACGCCCCCTATTTGGGAGAGTGGAGGCCGGCATATACCGTCGCTGGCCAATAGCCGGCGACAAATCCCGGTCTCCCGAGAGTCTTAATTGGCGCGATGAGGAACACCTGGGTCGGAGGCACCCAGGAAATAAAAGGCGACCACCGACCGACAGGAGGAGGAGGAGAGTCGGATGGAAGACAGGACGACGACGAGGACGAGACGGAGAGGACGTGAGCCGCACGGCGGACACCTTCCCCCTATATTGAGCATTCCCCGTGTTTGAACCTAAATAAACCGCCGATTGAGGCTTTGGACCCTCTGTACTGTGTTGGTGTTTACCTTGAGCCTCCACTGCCACCCCGAGTTGCTACATATGGTGGAGAATGCGGGCAACTCGGTCCACGCACGGCTCAGGGTAGCACCCGACCCCGGGTTTCTTCGGGGGATTTTTTCCTACGGGTCCACCGTGGAAGGAGGGGACCACCAGTGGAGGACGATGCAGAACCCCGGAGCGACCGCAGGCCCCAGGGAGTCGGACCACCGTATGGACCTGCTGACCGAGGCGGTACTCCGCCTGACCCAGCAGGCCACACAGGCCCCACCAACCACCGCCCCCACGAGTCGGCTCACTAAGCTGGGTCCCGACGATGAGGTAGAGGCATACCTCGAGACTTTTGAGCGGGTGGCGACCCAGGAGAGGTGGCCCGAGGCCCAGTGGGCCTATATAGTGACACCGTTCTTGACGGGACCCGCCCAGCAAGCGAGCCAGGACCTCAGCCCCGGGGACGCGGGACGATATCCCGCCCTCAAAGCCACCATATTGGCGTACTATGGCCATAGCCTGGCGGTAAAGGCCCTCAAGTTCCGGGAATGGACGTTCGACGTCCAAGAACCCGTCCGGACCCAGATAGCCCGTCAGTGTCGGCTAGCCCGGAGATGGTTGGCCGAGGGAGAGGGACCCAGCCCCGTGGACCGGGTCGTGGTGGACAACACCGTGAGGCAGCTGCCCCCCGACGCCCGGAGGATCCTGGCCCACCAGTACCCCGAGACCGTGGACGACCTCGTCCGCCAGCTGGAGAACTGGCAGGTGGCGCGACGGCTGGCGGCGGACCCGAGACCCACTCCACGGCCCATCCGGAGAGGGACGCCGACCCCGCTGCCGAGGACCGGACCGTTCCCCACGCCCCGAGACCGAGGGGAACCCGAACGCAGGTCCTGCTACCACTGCGGACAACGGGGACACCTAGCCCGTGACTGTCCTGGACCGGCAGGACGTCCCCATGCCCTCGGCGGGTACATGGCCGGCAGACCACCCCGCCTGTATGCTGGCCACCTGTTGGGCCCAAGGGGCCAAGGACTCCCCCACCGTCCCCATCAAGGTGATGCACGTGGACACTCATGCCCTGTTGGACACAGGGAGTGCCGTGACCCTGGTGAGGGCCGACATAGCCGGGGGGAGACCGGGAACCCCGATGCAGGTTTCCTGTGTACACGGGGACACTCGGTCCTACGAGACCTGCCACGTGGTGGTGCGCACGCCACAAGGGGTATATGTGGCACGGGCCGGAATAGTACCGACCCTCCCGGTACCGTTCCTAATCGGCCGGGACTGCCCCATCTTCGCTCGGTTCTGGAGCCCAACGAAGGGGGACCGAGGAGGACGAGAGCGGCGGCGGCCAGGCGGACGACCGGAGCAGAGAGAGGCACGGCGACCAACGACCCGAGGGACCACCGCCGGACCCGAACCAGCCCTGGGAGCGACCCGCCGAGCATCCGCCAGACCCACCGAGTCGGGAGGACGAGCCCGACTCCGGAGGAGAGGGGCCATCAGCGCCGGGAAGCCCGGCCCGGTCCACCGGGGATCCGGTACGACAGGGAGACGGACCCAGGCCCGAGTCCGACACCGTCACCGCCTCCGAGAGGGGGAACGGCCCCGCTGAGCCCGAGAGCTCCCCCCTAACCGAGCTGTCGGACTTCGCCCAGGCTGGGGGGGAGAACTCGGCCCGGCCGGGCCAGTTCGCCACGGCCCAGCACCGGGACGACGCCCTGCGACATGCGTGGGGACAGGTGGTTGCCCACGACGGGCAGGTGAGGGACTCGGTGGGCCCCGTGACCTACCCCCACTTTTGCACCCAGCGAGGGCTGTTATATAGGGTCGACGAGCGGGGGGGGGAGACGGTACGGCAGTTAGTCGTCCCGCGTCCGTACGTAAGTAAGGTTTTGTTCATGGCCCACACTCACTTGCTCGGGGCACATCTGGGCATGGACAAAACCCGAGAGAGAGTCGTGGCCCGGTTTTATTGGCCGGGGGTTCGGAGGGATGTAGAGCGGTACTGCCAGGAGTGCGCCGAGTGCCAACGCGTAGCGCCACGGGGAGGGGAGCGAAGCCCGCTGATACCGATGCCAATCATAGAGACTCCATTCGAGCGCATCGCATTAGACATTGTGGGGCCCCTGCCCAAGACTAGTCGGGGACATCGTTACCTGCTAGTGATCCTTGACTACGCGACCCGATATCCTGAGGCCCTTCCCCTGCGCGCGGCGACCAGCAAGGCGGTAGCCCGAGAACTGACGCTGCTGTTCAGCCGAGTGGGGCTCCCGAAGGAGATCCTCACGGACCAAGGGTCCTGTTTTATGTCGCGGGTAATAAAAGAACTATTAAAAATCCTCCAGGTTGCGCAGCTTAGGACCTCAGTCTACCACCCGCAGACGGACGGGCTCGTCGAACGGTTCAATAAAACAATAAAACAGATGCTAAAAAAATGCATCACGGAGGACGGGAAAAATTGGGACCAGCTCCTCCCCCACGTCCTCTTTGCCATTCGCGAGGTGCCCCAAGCTTCCACGGGGTTCTCGCCGTTTGAACTCCTTTATGGGAGGAGGCCCCGTGGAATCTTGGACCTGGCCAAAGAGGCGTGGGAGAGTCATCCGTCCCCCCACAGGACCACGATCGAACATGTGGAGCTAATCCGGGACAGAATGGCGAAAGTGTGGCCCATAGTCCGGGACCACCTAACCCGCGCGCAACAGACCCAAGCGCGGTCTTATAATAAGGGGGCGCGGGTACGGACTTTTCAACCGGGCGACCAGGTCCTAGTGCTAGTACCGACAAGCGAGTGCAAATTCCTAGCCAAGTGGCAGGGCCCGTATGAGGTGGTGGAGGCCGTAGGTCCGGTAAATTACCGGGTGAGACAGCCGGGGAGGCGCAAGCCTACCCAGCTGTACCACGTAAACATATTAAAACAATGGAGGGGTAGCGGCGACCCTCCAGTGCCACCGCCGATGGCCTTGATGGCCCGACCCCCGCTCCCTAACGTACCGATGGGGACCGACCTTAGCCCCGCCCAGAGACAGGAGGTGAACGAGCTGGTGCTCCAGAACCAGGACGTGTTCTCGGACACCCCGGGACGGACCTCGGTGATAGCCCACGAGATTCGGACTCCGCCGGGGGTGACGGTCCGAATCCCGCCGTACCGAGTACCCGAGTCCCGACGTCACGCAATACGGTCAGAAGTAGAGCGTATGTTAAACCTCGGGGTGATTGAGGAGTCGCGGAGCCCATGGGCCAGCCCGGTCGTGCTGGTACCCAAACCGGACGGGACACTCCGGTTCTGTAATGACTTTCGCCGTCTAAATGCTGTGTCTGACTTTGACTCTTACCCCATGCCTAGAGTGGACGAACTGATCGAGCGGCTGGGACCGGCTCGGTACCTGTCCACGCTAGACCTGACCAAGGGGTACTGGCAGGTCCCCCTGACCCCGTCCTCCCGGGAGAAGACGGCCTTTGCGACACCGGGGGGCCTGTTTCAGTACACCGTCCTGCCCTTCGGTGTCCACGGGGCCCCCGCTACTTTCCAGAGGATGATGGACCGGGTCCTAAGGCCGCACTGCGGCTACGCAGCAGCCTACATAGACGACATTATAGTCCACAGCGACAGCTGGGACGACCATATAGGGCATCTAAGAGCAGTGCTCAACGGTTTACGAGCAGCTGGACTCACCGCCAACCCGGCGAAATGCAGGTTGGGGAGGACCGAGACGGCATATCTGGGGTACCGGGTGGGGAGGGGGAACGTGCAGCCCCAGGAGGACAAAGTGGCCGCTATCCGGGAGTGGCCTCAACCGCAGACCAAAAAACAGGTGAGGTCGTTCTTGGGGCTGGTGGGATATTACCAACGGTTTATCCCAGGGTATGCCACGCTAGCCAGCCCCTTGAACGATCTCACCCGGAAGGCCCTCCCGGATAGGGTAGGTTGGACGGAGGCAGCGAGCGGGGCTTTCGAGGTCTTACGGGGGGCCCTATGTGATGAGCCGTTACTCGCAACGCCCGATTTTAACCTCCCATTTACCCTCCATACAGACGCATCGGACGTGGGACTAGGAGGGGTCCTATCCCAGAGCCGGGACGGGGAGGAGCATCCGGTGACCTACATCAGCCGGAAACTCCTCCCCCATGAGAAAAACTACAGCACCCTAGAAAAAGAGGCATTGGCCATCAAGTGGGCCATCACTAAACTCACATATTACCTCCTAGGACACCAGTTCACCCTGGTGACGGACCACGCCCCGCTGAAATGGATGGCCACCGCCAAGGACACGAACGCCCGGGTCACGAGGTGGTTCCTGTCCCTCCAGCCGTACTCCTTCACAGTGGAGCATAGGCCGGGACGGGACCACACCAACGCCGACGCCTTGTCCCGTCGGGATGCGTGCGGGGGCTGGGCCCCGCACACGGAGGGGCATGAGCAAAGGGGGGGGAGTGTGTGACATCCCTACTCGGCCACGCCCCCTATTTGGGAGAGTGGAGGCCGGCATATACCGTCGCTGGCCAATAGCCGGCGACAAATCCCGGTCTCCCGAGAGTCTTAATTGGCGCGATGAGGAACACCTGGGTCGGAGGCACCCAGGAAATAAAAGGCGACCACCGACCGACAGGAGGAGGAGGAGAGTCGGATGGAAGACAGGACGACGACGAGGACGAGACGGAGAGGACGTGAGCCGCACGGCGGACACCTTCCCCCTATATTGAGCATTCCCCGTGTTTGAACCTAAATAAACCGCCGATTGAGGCTTTGGACCCTCTGTACTGTGTTGGTGTTTACCTTGAGCCTCCACTGCCACCCCGAGTTGCTACAATATATATACTGTATATATATATATATATATATATATATATATATATATATATGTACACCACACATGCACACAAATGCATACACCACACACACACACACACGTACACCACGCACGCACACACACACACACAGCATACACCGCGCACACATTCATACACATACATACGCACACACAGACACCCACACCACACACACACACACACACACAAATACATACACACACACACACACACACACAGCTTGTGGATGTGGGGGTCACACCGCCTGTGGCCTGCTGTCACTTTCCCTTTCTTTAGTGTAGTATTTCTCACAAGAGCCGTACAAGGCCTTCCCACCACCTGGGTTGTGTTTATGCAATATTACAAAAATAGACGTAGGAATGCAAACGTATGTCATGGAGTTCCCTCCATGTGTTGATACAAGACGACCGCATTGGGAGACCACTGCATGTGCATACTGTGTGTGCTGATGTACTTCGTTCCTTTCGGATGACTCCACCGGACAGCATGAACAGGTGGCATGCAGCGCTGGCGTGCACATGAACCCTAGTGTCGTGCGGGTGGGGGGTGGCACCGCACCGCACCACTTAGACGAGGTGAAAACGTGTATTTATTGTATTGTTTAGGCGTGGCTTAGTGGACCAGGGAAGGTCAGGAGACCAGCCAGCAGAACTGTGATGGATTGATGGGGGTTTTTTTTCACCTGTCGGTGGAAACTCACGCTCCTGGCATCCGTAACACCAGCAGAGACACGGGCATAATCCAAACTACGTCCATGAAAGCCATACAGTGCAGTACAATACAAGGTGTAGGCGAGGTTTTACTGAAGGGAGCTGCTGTAATTGTCTCACCCACCACTTGTTTGCCGGTGACATCGCATCATTATCCCGGCTTTGCGACGATCCTCTAAATTTCCCCCCGCAATTAAAAATGCGATTGTCTCGGTTTGTCTCCTTCAGGTCCGGCGAGCTCCAGAACTCTCCTGTTTGCACAACAGTGCGCTCTCTGTGGTTTACTGCAGGGATCACCTCACATCAGGCCACAACATATAATCAAAATCAACCAAGACAACCTTTCATTTAATACTATGTTATGCCCAATATGTAGCAGTGAGGAGCGGTGCGGCGCAGGCTCGCCTGCAGCTTATTTCTCCAAGCCAGTGTAAATAAGAGTTTAAGTGAGCGTATATGAGCGTGTGGTAAAAGACAGCAGGTATAGGAGAACAGGGTATAGGTCCACGCTTCGCTGGGTGGTTGCGTAACTCCCGGATGAGGTTGGGATTCTGTGTGCAGGTGGAAGTCTCCTTTAAAATGGAACAGGAGCAGCATACAATGTGTGTGTGTGTGTGTGTGTGTGTGTGTGTGTGTGTGTGTGTGTGTGTGTATGTGTGTGTGTGTGTGTGTGTGTGTGTGAGTGAATGTGTGTGTGTGTGTGTGCTTGCGTAGCTGCAGTAAACATCCATCCACACACTGCCGCTTCTCGACAGTGAGTTCACCACAGGGCCAGACACATCCACTCTCTCCACCACCACCACGCTGTCAGGGAGAGAAGAAGCCCACCTAGAAACACTTTCAAAAGCAAAAAAGGTGGATGAGGTTCTTTTGGCTTCTGCTTGCAGGGGCCCTTGAGAAATATAAAAGCCGCAATGAAAACTCGAGCGAACAATGCGCCGCATGTGTGCGTGCCAGGCCACAGTCAACGTACAGTACAGTACTGTCTGTACTTCATCACCCCCTACTCCACCCCCCCCCCCCCCCCCCCCCCCACCCACCTACCATGGACACCCCCACCCACCCACCCCAACCCCAAAGGTGTTTGTTATTGACCTACCTCTGGGGTCTCCGTTAAAACTATTTCAGGAGCTTTCCCGACGGACGGCGGGGAGATGTCTAAATATAGCCCTGTCTGCAGGACTTGGCAGGCGCTACAGTCGCGGCTCTGTGCGCTCCGGCCGCTGGAATCCCTGCTGCTGTAATGTGGAGAGGAGCGCTAAAGCTTGCTCCTCTCCGCCAGCAGACTGAGGAACCGCTGAGGAACCGCTGAGCCCGGGAGGCCCCAGTGGAAAAGCAAACCTTTTTTTTTTTGTATGTCGCTTTCCTCAGAGCCGGTGGAATATTACGACGCGGCGGGAACGCTTGCAGACAAAACTACTAATGTTGTTCCGTATTTTACGTGCGTTTACCTGTGGTTCTGGCTTCTGACCATGAGATCATGCAGTGGCGGACCTAGCAATTTGGGGGCCTAAGGCGAACATAGCATAGATCAGTATCCCCCGGGGCCCCTGGACACTTGGGGGGGGGGGGGGGGGGGGGGGTGGAAGTGCTGCGCGATTGTCGAGGGGGAGGGGGCTGCGCGATTGTTGACGGGGGACGGGGCTACGCGATTGTTGACGGGGGGGGGGGGGGGCGCACGTGTGGATTTTTAGGGGGCCCTCAGGAACTTGGGGCCCTAGGCAACCGCCTAGTTTTGCCTAATGGTAAGTCCGCCCCTGAGATCATGTCAGGGTACATTGGGGTGTTAAGCAAACAGGTGATTTAGATTATATATAAATACATTCACATACGTGCTTCTATTAATGTTCTGTATTTTATTTGCATTCTTCTATATTTACCCCAAAAATATATAACTGTATATTTTCACCTCTGGCTTTGCCACCCAAATTCCCCTTGGGGATCAATTAGGTGTATATATCTGTCCATGTAACTCTATCAGCACTCTGTCTCCATGAGATTTCCAGCAAAATGATATATACACGTGACATGTCAGAATTTGACATTGTGCATTTCCACACCATGGACTAAAATATCCTCATTTCCTACGATAAAATCCCGGAGAAGGAGAAGGAGGATTTGATGTATTCAACATACAATGGAAAATCCTTCATATTCAGTCATGTTTTATTCATGGCCCCTCGTGTGGCTGTGGCAGGACGCTAATTGTGTATGTTGGGAGCTACTATTTTACTTCTTTTGTTTGTGACGTTTGTTGTCTCCACCTTGAACAGAACAATACATTTGTCATCAAATATGTATGACTTCTGTGTCTGTTTAGACGCACACGCACACACACACATACACAAACACAGCTGCCTGGACACTTGTCAGAGAGACAGCGCAGTGCAGTGACAGCTCGCTGTTTTTACGTCAATAGCCAGACGCAGCCAGACACCATTACATGCAGTACAGTGTGTCACAGCTCAGTGGTGGATAACTAGCAAGCTATGCTCAAAAAGTTATGCTAGCCCTGAATCGCAGCATGCACAAAGTTGACTGAGAGTTGATTGTACGCTTTCTCTTTGGTTTCTCTTTGGTTGCTGCTCTGATTGGTTAGAAGGAGTGGGCCTCACTGTGAAACGTTAGAATTGAATATCTCTGCACTGCTGCTACACTGGTCAATGACAATCACTCACAGCTCACTGTGTGTCCACGTTAAGAAATGTTTTGAAGTAAAACTAAAAAATAATGGCTAAAAAAGAATATTATATTATTGAATTATATTATTTGATGCATTAATGCATAATGCATTAATGTTCATCGCTTTAATGTTGCAGCTGGCTGAGCTCATTTTAATTTATTTATATATATATATATATATATATATATATATATATGCTGGGTAGCTTGTGAATTTCAATAAAGCCTTATTGATATAATGATATAATTTAATAATATATATATATATATATGTTTTATTAATTATGTTTTGTAATGTTAATCTGAATCTGCAAGTACTAAAGCTGTCAGAATAGTAGAGTAAAAAGTACAATATTTACCTCTGAGATAGTGGAGTAGAAGTATAAGGTAGCAGAAAATAGAAATACTCAATTGAATTGAATGTCCTTAGTTACTTTCCACCACTCAAATCAAGAGGATATTCAGGAGTCCAAATCCATTCAAATTCTCCGGCGATTTTACATTTAACTAAATTTTTTCAGGTTTTTTCTTCCACGAGTGGCTAGGTTGATGAGGGCTCAGGGGTGTTTGTTATGAATGCCACTCCTGTACCTTCCTTCATTATTCACACTAGATAGATGTTTTCACTCCATGCTCGCTATGGTGACTCATACCTGCTAAACTCCCATCTAGTTCAACCCAGAGAAACCCTTAAGCTCCACCTCTCAATCTCCCAACCCGCACGTGTTTGTGTGAGGGTATGTGTGTATATGTATGAGTGTATGTGTGTGTGTGTGT
>JAOPHQ010003708.1:0-5000 GCA_030340625.1 Merluccius polli | reverse complement strand
ATCACACACACAAATTCTCTCTCTCTCATACACATGCACACGCATGCATACACATACTCTCACACACACACGCAAACACACACACATACAGACACACACACACACACACACACATTATATCACACACACACACACATATCACACACACACACATTCTCTTTCTCATACACACACACACACACATGCACACACACACACACACATGCACATACACACACACACACGGTAATAACAAACTCAGTGTATCAACTTACTGTAAAAGTAAGCTTTGTGCAACACCGACTAAAGCCACTTTCCACACTCACTTGTGTTGTGTGCATGTTCCTAAGCAAATTGTGGAAAACATTTATTTAAAAAGGATGTTTTAAAGCAAGAGCACTTACACTCTCTCACACACACATTCTCTCTCACACACATGCATGCGCACATGCACACACACACACTCTCTCACACCTACACAAACACACGGACACACACAAACACACATACACACAAACACACACACACACACACACACATTTTCTCTCTCACATACACATGCACACACACACACACACACGCATACACACACACATACACACAAACACACATGCACTTACACACACACACACAGTAAAGTAAGCTTTGTGCAGCACCGACTATAGCCACTTTCAACACTCACTTCTAACAATACAATTGTGTTGTGTGCAGGTGTCCTAAGCAAATTGTGGAAAACAATACTTTATTTGACCTTTCTGCTCCACTTCTGGTGAGCGCAAATTTAGCCGTGGCATTTTGTTGCAATTTTATTTGGCAGAATAATTATAAATAATTGTAGTATTATATATATATATATATATATATATATATATATATATATATTATTATATAGTTTGTCAAGTTATTAGACATAAACAACATTATTTATTATTTTGTCTCTGTGTCATGCTTGGTGGTGGTAATCCCTTAAGCCAGCTCAAAACAATAAAAGCTATAATAAATACTCAAAGGTCGCCATATGGACCAAAAGCAAGGGTATTACATTTTCTTTTTTCTGACGCTAAAAATATTTTCAAACAACACCGTCAACATTGTGACAGACATATATTTTATATGCTGTCTCCGTTAGCTTGCTGTCCCGCTTCAGATAAGCTCCCAGATAAGATATGGATCGAGTCTCGCCACCTCCAGCGAGAAGGCACACACCTGTGGCTAAGCAGCCTCTGTGATTGGCTTGGACACAAACAGACTGTCCAGATGAAGTAATGGTTTCTCACAGAGAAAAGGGACGGGGGACGGGGTGGAGGGGTGGTCGTGCGGTTGGGGGTTGTTTTCGTACAAAGCGACATCAGCTGCTGGCGATCTCCAGCATCCGCTAATTACAGCAGCTGTCACCGCGGCGGCGCTGACGGAAAGGTGCTCCTATGGGCGTTCCAAGCAAGGCAATCTGAATGCCAGGCTTGATTGTATTGCTGACTGTCAGATTACCGCTCCACACCCGGCGCCCCACCTGCTCTTGCAGGGTCACTGGCGCAGTACACCAAAATGTTCGGTCCAATTTTCGTTTCAGATCGCTCACTGCTTACTGGTCGCTAACAGCCAACCGGCGGTTAGCTTGCGTATTGCCTGACTATTGAGTTCCATCTCGCTCTCTCTCTCTGTCCCTGTGGCGTAGGCGTTGCGATTAACATCTGCAAACAAGCTGTCTCAAGCAATATGTCCAGCTGGGCACAGACTAACGTGACCAATCGTTTAGTTCGGTGGTCACCAAATCGAAGACAAACAACAACAAAAACAACAACAACTACAAAAATGTGTTTCATCTGGAACCTATGCTACACGCTCGAAATCACCATGTGACACCATGCGATCAAAGAGACATCCAGCTTCTATCAAGGCGCTACACCAGGGCCATGCGTACCCCAGCTAGGCGGGTTAATGATGAAACATTACAGAGCGTCTCTGTCCACCAAAGCAACTGTCCAGGCAAAAAGGTGACTGTCCATGCACAGGTCAGAATGGGGGGCACCCATGACCAATATTTTGCTTCCTCTGAGGTCTGATCAAGGGTGAAATAGTGAATAGTCACACATTGGGGAAGGACCAATCGGGTCAGCAGCGTGGGGTCTTCCAATGACATAAACCCTATGTTAACTTTGAGCCAACCGTGTATTGCATAATGTCTGGGAGTACAGCTTAAGCCACATAGAGATGCACTTAAATGTTAAATAATTGCGAATGCACTACCACTTATTCCGCAAAATAGAATAGAAGTCAGACCGCTGGACATTACGTTGCAATATTGGTGGGGGACAAATTAGCTCTCTTTGAACATTGGTGGGGACATGTCCCCCGGTTTCCCCTTAAATTTTGCCCCTGGGTCTGGTTGCTTATTACAGAGGATGGAGGTGAGTGACAGGGCCAAGCCGGTATAGCTGCCCCTAAGCAAGGGCGTCAGTTTGGTTTTAGAAGTGGTGGGGACCAGGGCTGGAGTGGGAACAAAATTTGGCGCGATTGTCGACGGGGGGGTGGTGCCGCGGTGTCCAGTGCCGCGAACCCAGCACCGAACCCGCCAACCGAGGACCCGGCCACGGACTCAGCCGCAGACCCGAGTCCACACACAGCCGGTGTGCAGGCTGTGAGGATGTCGTCGTGCCTATCGCATGATTTAGACTTGACGGTTTCGGTTGAGTATGTGGGGATTTTTTCGGTCACAATTGGTTTGCACATTTTTAAAAGTGGTGGGGACAAAATTCAAATTATAAATAGTGGTGGGGACATGTCCCCCCCGTCCCCCCCGTAATCTACGCCTATGCCCCTAAGCCCTGGTCTGGGCATCTGTCCCATGGTCTCTGCTGTGAGGCTTCAAGCCCTGGAGGCTCTGAATTGCTGTTGAAAGTTTTTTTTATGGTGCTTTGATGAAGACTCACATTTATTGAATTTGATAAACACAATACCAATAGCCAGCTTCAAATCCCTCAGGTGATTTTGTCCTCATATGACTAAAGTATTCCTAAACAAATATGTGTTTCATCAAATTACTAGTACCAGTGGGGGGGAGGGGGTGAATAATGAATAAATGATCATAATAAATATACTCTGTCTAAAATGGAATGGCCAAGTTTCAACAAAAAATAGACACTTTCAAAAGGGCCTTGTAACGCCATGGTTTTATATTTTTGTGCTGACATTTTTATAGGATTTTGCACAAAGCCAATACATACGGAAAGGACCAATCAGAGTAGTCATCTTGGATTGACATCAGCCACTAAATAACTAGAACGGGATGTGTTTTTCTATGGCCAGTGAGGCCAAAGTGCTGCCAGGCCAAACATTCAAGGTTTCTCTTATGGGTACCAAGCAGTCAAAACATAAATAAATGATTTTTGATTTTTATGGATTTTCATAAAACATGAGGGGAAAAAAGTTTTTCAATTAAGTGTGCTTGTAAAATGATTCTCTGGTTCATGTCTGGAGCACATAGACACAATCTAAAATAAACGTTCAGGTTATGACTACCAAGGTTATGAAGCCCAAGGTTTTGAGCCCTGTCGTTATCACCCATGAGGTTAAAACACACACACACGGCATCACCGCCAACAGCTAGTGTGTGAGTGTGTGTGGTAAAAAGAGCTGTCTGGTGGTGTGGTGACAATAGCTGTAAATTGTTTAATGAAAATAAGAGAGGCTTTTATATTTGCACTCCAGCACCTGCTTCGATTCAGCTTCAGAGTTTCCATTGGGATGATGAAATCCTTCTGTTCTGCAGCGTCTCCACGTTGATTGCTGAGAGCTGGTAAAAATGGTGGTGGCCGGGGGGGGGGGGGGGGGGGCAGTGATGCGAGGAGAAACGGGAAGGGCTTGGGGGACCTTCGATGACATTAAGGCGAGGGCATGGAGGAGAACTGCTTCAGGGTCGAAAGGGGAAAAATTGGATAAGTTTGCCCCCACAATGAGTCACAATCGACACAACGTTACATCTCTAGAAGGGATTAGGGGCGGGACAAAATATCAATACTGGAATATATATTGTGACACTTCCTCTTGCAACACGTTATCGATACACTGGCGGCGATCATTGATATTTTTATTAAAACATGCTGGCGCTCTAAACGGATTCCTCCGCATTAACCCGTTAGCATTTCGACTGACCAGTGACACAAGACATCCCGGTGTTTCGCAGATGAATTGTCTCGCAATGTTTCACACATGTGATTCCCCCCCCCCTCGAAGGGATTCCTGAAAACGTGTGAAAGGATGTGGTGTTACTGCTGGAGTGCGAGCAGGTAAACCGGGCATACAACCGCTGTGTGGGTGGAGGAGGAGTGGGAGTCTTAAAAGGGGCTCCCCAGTCCCAGGGGCCCACACGTGGCACACTCACAGAGCCGCATGCTTTATTCATGCTTTTCACACATCGGGGCTGAGATTTGACAGTCATCCTGCATGCCAAGCGTCTCTAGCAATCATCACAGGGCCCACAGCCCCCCCCACCACCATACCAAGGGCAGTTTGTGACGGGAGATTGCTGATGAGAAAATGGCCTAACTGATTAAGAAATCACTTTCAGGCATAGGGGATAAATTAAATACGTTTTTCTTTTACATTATTTTATTTTTATTTTATGTTTACTACTTTATTGCAGGATTTTACATTACAAGTTATCCGGTCGGTCAGTTTTTTCATTCATCCTGCCACATTTATACATTTTTACTGCGAACAGAACAAAGGAAAATGAAAGACAAGAGGAAAAATAAGGAAAGACAACGTGTATATATATATATATATATATATATATATATATATATAAACAGAAATATCTACGGAAGCCGAACGGCCGTGGTTGCTCATAATTTTAAGTTTTCTTCTGATAAAGACTTAATTATCTCATTATCTCGAGGTAATGATTGATGTTCTTACAGTAAGAATTGACAATGTCAGAAGGAGAAACCACGATTGATCAACAGATCAGATTTTAATTTAATCAAGGACTGACACAAGCCGAAATGGCATTGTGTCTTTCT